>JASSUY010037287.1:19721-76666 GCA_032466535.1 Forpus xanthops
GCAGCAACTATAAGGGTTTACAAGAGTCGATGCTTAACTTATCTATGGTTACTCTTAACTTATCGATGGTTACTCTTAATATACTCAAAATATATTCTAACTCATCAAAGCTTGGATTGTTCAGAACGTCTAATAAGCCATACCCTCGGTCTCTAAGCCAGCCCACAACACAGAAGAACTCAAATATATTGACTATGAGAAGTGTCTGAGAGTTATTTTTAGAGGAAGAAAACCTCAGACACTGAGTGGGCTGAGTTCACTAGGAGGCAGTGGAAGCACTGAGTAATGCAAGGGGAATGGGGATAGAAGGAACATGTATCTGAGTCGGAAAAGACCCTGGGTGGAAAGATGAGCAGCCTCCAGCTCTCCTCCACGTACTGTGGTGCATAGTCAAGAGCCCTAGGTTCAATCCCAGCCTGAGATATGGTGGTATCCTGCAGGCAGCCTTCTCCCATCAGCAGATGTGTTTCTAAACGCATCCCCAGTCTAGACTGCTCCATCTTCTGCATGAGCAGTTTGGTTTGGAGCCCGGCTCCTTTCCTAGAGAAGCAATCCCTGCCAAATCAATCAGTGAATAGGGAGAGAGGGAGGTGATGGGGAGAGCTGATAAAATATGAAGTGCTTATTTCTAGTCCTCCTTGTACCAGAAAAGGCTGCTCAAACTGATAGTCTGTGATAAATGGAGGAACACACAATGTGTTTGAATGTCTCTTAATGAATGAGTCATATTAATAAAAAAAGAGAATCACATGCTTTGTATAATTCATGGGAAAAGTTTCAGCCTCGCTCACACAGTTGGATCGTTGCTTTTTTGCTAATTTAACCAGAATTATCCCCAAAGGGAAATCATCTTGCAGGCAAAAGACTGAGAAATTGAGAGCTCTTTTTCTATAAAACTAAGTTGATTTTAAAGAGCAATAGTTGAAAGGGTGATTGAGATAAATGTGCTGCAAAGGATGTACGGATGTGTTGCGGAAATACATGCGGGTATTTTTATAGGTGATAGAGTATGAGATCCCTCTATTTCTTCACACCCCTTCAGACTTCTTTCCAAGGTCTGACATTGTTCAAGTCTGAAGTGCCTCCTGCAGAGATTGTTTCTGCAGTGTCTCTATAGAAAAGCTGTGTTCGTCAAGCTGGGATACTAACATTGTGGTATGTATTGTGCTTCTGCTTTGCTCAGAATCGAGCTGTGGACAAGGATTTGTCTGTGATAGGTGTTGTGCAGACCCAGAATAAACATCTGTGTCTATTGCAGAACTCGAGTTACATGACTGGCTTCCCACCAACACCTCTGCTCCTGCCAGAATTATGAGAGGTTTTTCTTCCTAGCCTGGTTGAAACCCAGATGTGTCCAAATTTAACATGATAAGCCTGCCTTGGAGAAGAAATAACCAAAATGTTGGATTTTTTCCTCCATAAAGCCCTGCAGATTTGCTTTAGGCAGTATTTCAAGCTGGGTTTTAATTTAGGTCCTGTCTCCCTCTCTGTGCAGAATGGTAATGCGAGGAAGGGCTGGTGTATCTTTTGAAGATGAGATCTTCTCTTCCCCTTCTTCTGAGGAGAGGATTTTCATTCTAGGGTAGCTGCTCAGTCCCTCCGTGCTGGTTCTTTCCAGATGTACAAGGCTGAACAGTATTGTGGCAATGGCCTTGCATATGAAATGTGCCTCATCTTCCTCTGGGAAGAAAACAAGACAGGTTCTCTTATCTGCAGGGCTAACGTCACTGCTCAGAACTCAATGCCAATGTGGGGAGAAGCTTTTGATGTGTTTTCTGAACTCCCTTTTAAGTTGGCTTTTACCACATGCATTATCATCTGAGAAAGAATTTTCTCCCTTCAGTCCTTGCAGTGTTTTGAGCAGTGCAGGATGCCCACCCCTGAAAAACAGAGTTGTGCGGGATAAAGGAGAACTTTACCATTAATGGGATACAGGACATGGGAGGCAGAAGTACATAGGACAGATCCCGAAGTATAGATGTGTCAGTCCATCAGTGTGCATTAGAATACGAGCTGAATTGTGTCCTGGGTAATTTGCTCCTAGGGGAATGATAATGGGAATACTTTGCTATCTGAGCAATTTGATTCATTAGGCATTCAAAAGGAAGCGAGTCATTTCCCACATCAACAGCATCAGTTCCTGCACTGATTATGCTTCCCTCCAAGCCCTCTCCCAGCAGGTTCAGCCTTGCTCAGGTTGTGAGATCTAAAGGCACAAGCTCCTAGGGGCAGTGCTGCAGGCAAAGGGAAGTGTGAGGAGGGTCACGATGCGGGAGAGGCAGAGATGTGAACTTGGCTGATCTCAGCAGCAAGAGGAAACAGTGAGATTTCTCCTGTCCTCAGGGCCCAATGCATTTCCCTTTCAGACAACTTAGCTTAATTTTCCATTTGCAATTTGAAGCTCCAAAAGCAAAGAAAAAGAGAGGTCCCTTTTGCGCCAGGAAGTTTCCCAGCAGCAGCTTAGAATAAATCCTATAATCATTTGGTGGGATCAGTCATAGTTCCTAATGCTACCGTGGGAAACTGAGAAGGGTTAAACTTTTATGTGGCTGCTATTAGCTGCTTCACAGAGCTGTTCAGACTGGTTAACGATTCAGCTGTTTGGCTGGAGAAGAGAGTATCTGCTTCTGCCCTGTTTCTCCTTGATCTCTGATTTTGCTTTGTGCGATAACAGAGTGTGTGTGTTCTCTGCCATCAGTTTGCAGAACAGAGCAGGCAAGAGGCCAGAGAGGCAAGAACCAAAGTGCTAGGAGCAGTAGCTCGCTGCAGGAGGCTGTCAGCTTTGCTGATCTTTTGAGGTGTTCGTGCAATGGGAGGGCAGGAGCAGAGAAGTGCCAGGAAAAAGGAAACCTTCCTGCCTTGTGGAGCACTTCCCACTGCTCCCTATGGAATTCCCTAAGGATGCTATAAAAGGTCCACACAGGCTCTGTGTGATCAGTTTAACTTCCCTGCACCAAGGTGAAAGCAAAGATGTCTCTGGTGAGCACAGGGACTGCACAGGCATTACCTCCAGACAGACTCCTGGCAGCTCGCTGCATGGTGCCTCGTTGATAGACATCTCTTACTCTCCATGTCTCAGAGCCTTATGATGGAAGTGGGACCGCATCCATCATCTGTAAGTAGCTGGGCCCTGATCCAGTCTCATTCTTCTCTGGCTGCCTCTCTGGATGTGCGTTTTTCTCCGTGTGTGTTTCAGTATTGCTCTCCCCAGGCAAAGCCAGTTGTCTGACGTGGGCTCGAGAACTTGAGTTGGATGATAGAGGCATGTGTAAGGAGCAGGAGAAATGAGCCACTGGGAAGACACAGTGCACATCCCATCCAATGCAGCTACCCAAGAACTGTGTGAGAATGGAAAGAGTTGGAAGGGACCTTAAAAACATAATGTGGTCTTGCAGTTGTCATTTTTCTGAGCTATCAGTGTTCATCCAGGCAGCCCAGTTCTCTTTGACCTTGACTTGCTTCTGGTTTATGTATGTCACACTCTTGCCTTATGCCATTGCACTCTTTAGCCACTCATCCCACAGTCACCTTATTCCTTTTGCTCTTTAGAAGGATAAGAAAAGGCCGAAAGGCAAATTAAACCAAAGCAAAGTGATAGGGGACTCCTGAATTATGTACTGCTCTTTCAGTGCTGTTCCAGCCAGATGCCTTTCCCTTAACTCCACGTTCCCATGCCATTGCAGGTATTAACTCGCTCCTTATTTTGGCTAGCTTCAGTTTATTGTGAACAGTCCCCATGTTTTAGGAGTATTTTACTCAAGTGGCCAAGTACAATTGCAGCTGCTGTCAGCAGGAAGGTGGAAAACGTCACCTCAACTCTGGTACGCAGGGAATGAAGCACAGGCAGTGGTACCTTCTCCTTTACCTCTTCATTTAGGGGTAAATGGGAATGGGTCTTGATGGAGAAGACATTAAGCACTTGAATTCATCTTTGCCAAACCCCGTTACCTGTTGCTGCGTCAGTTGCATTGGATTCATGTTTTGATAGTTATCTTCCTAACTAAAGGGAATTGAGGAACTAAGGGGATTTTATTAATGAAGCTTGGATTCTGGAGCACGATTATACACAAGGCTTAAAAACATATAACCGTGTGTCTATTTGCACAGCTGTATAATTGCATCATGCACAGGGCCTTGAGCTGGCACAATGGCAGGTTACATGTTGTGCATATTGCTGAAGTGAGGGTCAGCTGTACCATTAAGTGTTGTTACTACATACACCAGTAATACCGTGTTACCAGCAATAAGCACCTTGCAGAGGGGTCAGATGAAGTGAGCGAAGGCTATAGAGACTGGAAATCTCAGTGCAGGCAGCAGTGCTGGGTAGTAGCAGAGTGTGATATGGTGTTAAAGTCCATCCATGTGTTGTCTCACTGTGGGGCATCAGCTATTCTGTGCTGTGTAGCCTCTTACACTTTAAGACAGCCTTTTACTCGTCGCCTTTACTACAGCTAGAACTAACTACAGGAAGCACGTGTGGTGATTAATTTGGTGTCCTGACAAAACAGTATTACAGACAGGCATACTTGGGACTTTGTTTATTCCTCCCCTGACTTCTTTCTTCGTTACCAAATTTATCTGAATGACTTTGTTTAAAAGATTACTTTCATACTAATTAACTTGCTGCTTATGAGAATCATTGAATCCTACAGACTGATATGGTAATGGGAGGGTTGGTAATATTAGAGTTTATTCGCTAGTTACCTCTATGGTTCAGGCAAGTTTCCTCTGTTTAAAATCTTATCCTGGGCATGAGATTTAGGGTAGGGATCTCCAGGGTTTTTGTTACTGAATCACACACTTGATGACTCCTGAAAACTGTGTCAGAGATCATGAACTTTCCATTCCTCCTCAGGCCCAGTAACGTGCTGCAGAGCTCAAGCAGCTCTGCCTGCAGCCCTTCAGCAGCAGGCTCTGCTTGGGGTGATGTGGGGTCCTACAGTGGTGATCCCAGCGGGAAGGGAGTGCAACCAGAGCATGATACCCACTCAGTGCTGTGCACCCATCTTCCCCTGCTTGCCCCACAGTTGGAGAGCTCAGGCTGCCTTCCAAGCATCCTTCAGCCTGCTGTTCTGGGTCTGGTTCTCCCCTGGATGCAATGAAAGCTCATCTTTTATAACAAGCTACTTGGATATAAATCCTGTGGGAGATGCTTAATTAACAGTTATTCTTGTTTGACATGTTTGGCTTGGGGGAAAAGAAGCTTTGAGGAGTTATTAGGGGTTGCAAATGGCTTTCCAGAAAGCTGAATTCTCCAGTCCATTGAAAAAATGAATAAATAAGCGAACAAATCTGAACTCAGTACATTACTGAGTATTTTTTCCTAACCTGTTTCACATCAGTGCACAGCTGGGTGCCTGATATCTCCACTTCCTTCTCACCCTCTGCCAAGAAACCCCACTACTCTGACATGTATGAGTTGACCTCTTCTGTATTACATATTTAAGAATATTCAGCACTGACACCAATTTTATTACATTTATCATATGCCACTTCAAAACACAAAGTGATGGGATGCAATTAAGTTGTAATTTGTGTAGAAGCCTACAGTACCAAGAGCTATACATCCTCAGCCAATGTATATTGCAGCACTCAAAGTTCTTCCCTTGCCAAGGTGCTAACATGTTACTTGTGTGCTAACACATAACAGGAAACTCCAAAGCTGAGACAGTTGTGTTACCCCTGTGTAGCAGCGTGGGTTCAGGAAGGTGGAAACTCAGCTGTGATTATGGGAATGTGGTCCACAGCAGAAAGATGTGAATGCTCTGTCTCTAGAAATACATGCTTCTGCAGATGTTACTGTGTGTAGTGTTTTGTCCCTTTCTAGTAATAGCGTAAGTTGAAGGGAAATAGGAGCATCATCCTCTTATAGAACCATCATTAATTCCTGTTTTTATTCTTCTAGGGCCCACCAGGTCTGCCGGGCTTACCAGGACCACCTGGCAAGAGAGGTTCTCGAGTAAGTGATATTAAACTCCTATCCATTTGTACTTTGACCCACGTGTCCTACTGTTCCAGGGGCTGTTGTAAGTTCCTGTGGCTGAGTAATGACTGCTTCAAGCACTGCTGTTGAGGTCTGGCCTTCCTCCTCTCTCTCATTCCCTGCTCAAAGTTTTCAGGAGGCCACACTGGTGATTTGCAGCCTCCCTGAGCTAAGGTTTGGCATTGAAAAGGCTGGGGATGAATGTTTCCAAATGGCTGTCAGAAGAATGAGCTCTGTCTGTCTCATTTTGTTTCCAGTATCCCTTCCTTCTTGTAAACCCAGTGCTGAGCATGAGCTTTGGCTGCTTTTTGTTCTGTCCTCCACTCTTCCCAGCTTCCCAAAGTGCTTGCTTCGAGGTCCTTCACCATCACTATGTCTTTGCTAGTGGGACTATGGTCTAGGACTAAGGACTCAACACACAGGGATGAGCTTTTGTGTTCCTTGGACTGAGACCTGCTCTCTGTCTCCTTTGCAAGGTCTAGAGCAAAATGTCTTAACTATTCAACAAGATCCATTGCAAACTCCTCAATTTCTTCCTCCCCACATTAACTTCTGAGGCAGATCTTTGAGCATTAAGTGTTATGCTGAGGCCACATCTGGTGCTGAGTGCTGTAACTAGCTGTAAGAAAAGCTTTCTGCATTGGCCTAGCTGCAGAAGTAGTCTTCTAAAGCTGGGCAGCATGCCTGACCTGGATGCAGTTAACTGTTGGCATCATATTCATGCTAGCATGGTGCTATCCCAAAAGGTATGGTCATGGAGTCCATTTCCTGAGCACTGAACTGATGTGAGTCAGCAATCAAAGGTTGCAAGTGTCTGAAGCTAGAAGAAGGGAATATTTGGACCCATGATCCAGGCAGCATCCTGGCCTGGCAGCAGTAGATATCCTCACACGTACTTGGCTAAAACTCAACCCCATGTAATGTCTTTAAAGAACAACCAAGAGGCTAAAAGCTAGAGAGCTGTGCATTCTCAGTGGGCACTTGTTACAGTCCTGTGAGATCTTGCAGTAACCAGTAAAGATAAATGCACCTTCTCTCTACAACAATGAAAACCAAAAGCTCTGCAGGAGCCCCTGCAGCCTGGACATGGATACCAACACACCCAAGCACTCATTTGGGCCACAAGTGTAAGGCAAGCACCAAGCTCATGTGTTTTATAGGCAGTGTAACGGTAGTGTTCAAGGCCAGGCTAGATGGAGCTTGAAGAAACCTGCTCCAGTGGGAGGTGGCCCTGCCCGTGGTTTGGAATTGGATAAGCTTTAAGATCCCTTCCAACCCAAACCATTCTATGATTAGATAAGTCCTGCAGTGAAACACCAGGAGTCTGGTAGTGCAGCTCTGATGTCTTCTGAGCTGCAACCACATCAACAAACTGGCCGGTTCTTAGCAAGTCCCCATTAAGGCTGCAGATTGCTCATGCCTCTCTTATGAGAGTTGTTTGGTGTTACTTCTTGCAGTCCTGTGGTGTGCAAACTACTCTCCATGACTGGAGACTGCAGCTGCATCCCCTTTGTGAGTGACCAAATCACATCTGTACATCCAAATTCCACTACTAAGACTTGCCTTGTTCTGACTTTCCGTGTTGCTCCCCAGCTGCGATACACTCCATCCTATATTTAAGATGATCCTCTAAAAGACAATAAGCAACAGAGCATTTTGGAGCTCAGCCCCTGCCAGAGGTGCTGAGAATCACCCTAGGAAAGAGTTCCCAGTTAGGAAGCACTAAGCACAGCTGAGCCTGGCTTGGCTTGGACCTCTGCAAAGAGGCCGATCTGATTTTGGGAAGGGGCAGAAGGGTCAATCTGTGAATGTCTGGCCTGGAGCACTGGAGACAGAACTGCTCTGTGCATCAGTTGTTTTGACTTTGCAACGTGTTTCTTCTAGTACTTTGTTTTCCTGTGGCTCTTTGGGCTTTATGCGTTTCATTGCAGAGAAAAGCTGCCAGGATCTAAGACAGGCTTGGGGGAATTCTTGCATCTTTTGCTTTCATTGTGCATGAGGCACTTGAAGATAGCTGTGGGATGCTGCAGGGGTTATGTTCTACCTCTACCCAGCCTGATCCTCAGACAAACCAGTTGCAGAGCTCTTACGCCATGAGTAACCCACGAGGTGTCCCATGAGGCTCCAGCCCAAGACTGCAGCTCCTGAGGGGAGGTGGATATTGCATGCAACTTTGCAATGCTGGATGCCAGGGGAAAGGATGGATTGTTTCTTGTCACCAACGCAGTGTATGACCTAAAGCATGAGGTGCAACGGCTCCTGTAGCTTGTACAATTTTGTAGTATTAATGCTCATATAATTAGTTGGCTCATGTGAAAATCCAGTAGCGGCGTCTGACTCCTGACCTTCTGTAGCTGTGAAGCCCATAAAGTTGCTCTGTTGCTGATGTAGTGTGAGATTTCCACTCCTTTGAATTCTGTACTGTCTCTGGTTTGTTTCCCTTTCTCCCCTCATGCTGGTCAGGGCAAAATGAAAACCCTCATGAGCTTTTGCTTTGAGGTTGTGGTCAGTGGCGGTTGGTAAGCAATGCTGGCTGATCCCACGGTTCTTTCTCTGTGTTTCCAGCAGATAAATAGGTAAAGTAGCAGATCTATTAGACTTGCCTGTGCAGTCTGAGTGTTGCTCTTCCATGTAAGCCATGTCTCCTGGTTTGCAGTAACAAATGCCAGTCTTTGTAATAGCATGAAAGAGGTTGTGTCCAGGGCACATCTGCCATTCAAGTGCATTCCAAGGCAGTGGATAGTGCAGTCTTCTTGAAAATGACCATTTCTTGATTTCGAAAAGCCAGTCCCCAGTTTAGAAGCATTGAATTAATTTTATACTCAGGATCAGGGATCCATGGAGTTGGATTCAGACTATACCAATGCTCTGCTCTCTGCAACTAGGAAGGCAAAGGTATATAACAAAAATGTGTGTTTCTTCTTATTGCCTAAGGACTCCAAAGAGAAGGTGTAAATATGTTGCAATTCTGATGATGGGAAATGATGGCTGATGAGTTTCTCAGGAGCTGTGCAAACAGATTTTGCTGTATTGGCCATATGCTTTAAAGCAGGTTTCCTCTCTGTATCCAGCTAGGGTTGTTTTCAGCTTTTATGCCTGTATTAACTTCTCAAGTAAATGTACCTTGGGAAGCATGTGTGTAAGATCTAAGATGCATCTTGTAGGGGAGGGCAGTTTCAGCAATGAAGGGTTTCCCCAGCTTTATGTGGCATGTACTGGGACAACTTCCCCATGGCTTTGTGTATGAGCAGTGGCACTTGGGTACAAGCACAACAGTTCCATGTAAAGGATGTGTGTTGCACCCCAACCCTCACTGTTCTATGACTCTGTGACCTTTGCATTGTTTCAAACATGAGGTTGAATGGGGAGGCAGTGACAGAGGCTGGATTTTGCTCGCAGAGCTGTGCTAACAAGCTTGACAAGGAGCTGTCAGCAAAGAGCTCCCAATGGAGCAATAACTTCTGCACCAGTATGGCCTCACCTAGGACTCAGTTAACTTAATTCCCATGCTATCTGAATGAGGCGCTTTCGCCACCACATCCATATTGATCACAAACTGTGACTCATTCCAGTGTAGTTAGAGCCTCAAACTAGTCTGTACAAAAGTGCTGTGAACCATCATATTCAGTCTTGAATGATGCCTTCCAGATGAGCTCTATGGCAATCCTAGTTATCTGCTCCCCTTCTGCATGTAGGATACAGTGAGCTGGCACATGACAGACAGGAGCCTGGTGGTTGTCTTCACTCCCGGGACAGCGATAGTGGGAAAGCCAAAACACTTTAATTTAGGAAGCCATATCCCATTGGAAGTCAGTCTCCGTCTGTAACAGGTGACAAAGTCAAGTATAAGGGAAATGTTTTACTCATGTCCACACAACAGGTCAGAGGCAGAATTGGGATTAAAAAGCACGGCATGCTGTAATTGCTCATATTTAACTTCTCTAATACAGTACAGGAGGAATCCAAATGGATGGGTGAATAGGACATGGATGCACTTCCTGACACTTTGGGAATCTCTTACCATCCTCCTGTGAACCTTAGCAGCCTGAAAGATTGCAGGGTCCTGGTGTAACACGTCCCTGTTACATTTGATCTGTGGTTGCAAAAAATCTCCCTTTCCTTCCAAATGCAGGGCTTCCCTCCTCAAAAAAGCAAGAACTTCACTCAGCTGCAGAGGTTCCCTGGTACCCTCATTCCATGAGGAAGACTTCCCAATTTCTGAATAGAAGTGTTTAAAGAAACAGTTTGTTGGGCTTCACTTCAAATATTGAGCTCGTTTTCTTCAGCAAGCCAGAGGTCAGAGTGGGGTCTGTAGGTCAGGAGTAGAAAAAGCTGCTTTACACAGCGAAACCCCAAGACATAGTGAGTTTTGAATGAGTCGTCATTGCTCGACTGAAGCTTTCCAGCATTTAGCAGGAGTTTGGAGGATTTTCCCCCCTTCCCTATGAGGGATGGGGATACTGTGCACAGTTACACTTTTGTTAATTCTTGAGAACTGTGAGCCGTTATGAATAAAAGAGCTTCTGTGAGCAGGGTCCCATCTCCAGGCACGTTGCTGAGATGGACTGGGTGGCACAGAGCGGTTCTCAAGCAGCATCATTCACGTAGAAGACATTCCATGGAGACGGAAGCCCACTCCCCTCACTCACAGAACACATTCAAGGATTGTTCTGGTCCCTGTGCTGTCCCATGGTAAAACTTCCCATGGAATTTCTGGTGCAAGTCTTGGAAGATTTCAGATGCAAGCTGGCATTTGCAATAGATTGGATTGTTTCAGCAGTTATAAGGTAGCTAAACAGGCACAGACGCAAACAGTAATACATTCTGTGGGGTTTTTGCTATTCAGTGGTGTCAGCATTGTCCCATCCTGTGAGTGGAAAAGAGGAATGAAATTAATGCATTGGTGATAAATATATTTGTGAGAATCCTGATTTTTTTTATAGGATTGGGAAATTGAATTTAACTCAGGATAACATGGGTAAAATATAGCACTACAAAGCAATTAGCTCTCGAGTTGCTTCTCCATGAGGAGACTGTTTCTGGGAGCACTGGTTGGACATGGGTAGTTCTGGGTGCACTAGAAGAGGAATGAACATTGGACTGGGTTTAATAAGCCAAGGCAGGACAGCCTGGGGGCACAATGACTGTTACTGGGGCTTCCAGCTTGGTGCATGGATTAATGTATAAGGCCTGCCTGTTCAGATTTTGCATTGCTAACAGCTCCCAAGGTGGATGCTGTCCTGTACCTTCTGTTACTCAGCCCATCAACTGTACTACTCTGCATCCTTCTCCCCTGCCAAGAATGTGGGTGTAATCATGGATTCGGGACTAATCGTGTTGGAACACATCAAGATCAGTTCTTTTCCCTCTTCTTTAGGACTGCTGCCAGACTATACACCCTTTTCTCCCCATGTTATGGGAGCCATTTAAAACATCTAGCACAAGTCTCACACTGGGTTACAGCTGTTTCTTGCCTGCCAGACTTGACTCTTCCCACTGTCACTTCATCAGCAGGATGTGGCCACTTCTCACTAGGATAAGACCACATTGGTCTTTAGGAAGAGGATGGATCTCTGACCTTCCTTTGCAGTGATTGCACGCTATGAGTCTCATTGAATTCAGTGGTCAAGAGCCTGTATTTCACAATCATGTTTTGTCACTGGATACTAGGATTAGATTCTCCCTATTCCCTCCTTTTGGTTAAAGCCCTTTATGATTTTCCTGCTGTGCTTTGGTTTAGCCCTGGAAGTGCCTTCACCAAATTTTGCTGGAGGTGTGAGTAGTCTCTTCTCCAGGAGAATTGGCAGCTGAGCTTCCTGTGTTCCAGGTTTCCTCCTGGAAACTCTCATTCTCAGCTAGCAGTTACACCAAACCATGCTGTTCCCTCCAGTCTGACACTCTTTTAAGCCTGCCCCAGGCTATGGTGGAGCATGGATTTCAACCAACTGCACTGAAATGGGCTTTGAGCCAAACTGCCTGACTCCAAAGCTGAGTAACTGCTGAATTCCCTCCGCAAATCCAGCAGCAATCTGGATTTATGAACCCTGTTCAGAGCTACCTAGATTATTGTTTATGTGTAAGAGCTTTTTAGGAACTCATCTTTTATAGAGCCTTTACTTGTTCCGATTTCTGCCACTTAATATTAATCTCCACACGTATTTGAGACTTGAAAGACTTGGGTTGAAGTGTTTCTGCTACCACAAATTCATTGCATTAACTTAAGCAGCACATTAAGTCTGTGTTTCAGTGTCCCACCCAGGGGGGTGAAGAGATGATGCCATAGTTTGCTGGGAATATGGATTTATTTAAGACTTCTTGGTGCTCAGTTTCTGTGGCTACAGCAGCTCTATGGGTTTTCAAATGACAAGTTGATACTCAAACACCTTTACTTTAAAGTTGTCTCAGTTTCATTGGAAATTCACAGCCAGGGTAAAGTATCTGAGAATCTCAGGCTGAAAATGTGGATGGAAATGAAGAATGGGCCAATAAATGTATTTGGTTTCAGGCTGAAAATCTGAAGGAATTTAAGAATGGGACATAAAATTTATTTGGTTAAAAAAATGCCATTTGCAAAGTTCAGCCTCGGCCTTTTAATTGCTCTTACAGCAGACCAGCATGTGTTGGGAAATAGCACTGAGCATTCAACAACTGTCTATACCACAAGATACAATAGCTACATTAAAAAAAAAGACATTATTTTCTATTACAGTGCAGTAAAAATAAAACTGAATAGACATCAACACCTGATGTTCTCCTAAAAAAGCACAAGGGCACTGAGCTTGGATGGCAGTCTCATACAGTGATTTTCCTTGGAAATCAGGCCCTGAAGATTCTAGCCCCGTCTATACTAAAATGCTCATCAAAAATACTGCAGCTTTAGTATCAGAGTGTCTTTTCATTCCCCAGACTGTACTCCTTGTAACTAGAGGGTACATTAAAGTGCTCCTCGTGGTGGTGTAAAGCTCATACGCAGTCTTGGCAGCACAGTAGCCCTTGGAATTGAATCTTCAGGTTGTTTCATCTCCCAGGAACGTGCTCGAGAGGACTTGGAGTTGTTATTACTTCTGCTTGAAAGGTTAACAGATCTTCCGTGCTGTATACAATCCTGGGATAAACTATCCTTAGCTGCTTATTCCAGATAACTCCTTAAATAGTCTTTGGAAAATACACAGGGTGGGTTTAAAATATGCTGTGAAGGGAGATACTGCTGTTTGTGACCTGAAGCAGATCCTCCGAGAGCATCATCAGCTTGTGAGACCTATGCAAGAAACGTAGGCTTAATGGTTTAAGGGGACTGACTTCTGCTCCCCTGACTTCTGTTCTACTGTCCAGCAATCCATCCTCTTTCTAACCTCTAAAGGCAAAAGCCTGGTTGACTTGGAATGAAAGCAAGTTCATCCCAAATAGATGAACACTTTCTCTGCAGTAAAATTCCTTCTGTTCCCTTCTATTTCAGCCAAAAAGAGTACCACCCCATCACACCTCTGCTCCCTTCTGCCTCCCTCCATCTCTTTCTGCTGGGGTTCCTCACAGAGCTCTGTCTCCCCTGACCTCAAGATAGTTTCTACTAATGGTTATGGAATATTTGGTGTACCCCAATCATGTCATTGTCACGACACATCTTGTGGTGACAGACATGCTTCCAGTTCCATGGAGGCAGATGGGAGCTGGCAGCCAGGTTTTACCACTCCAGAGGTACCAGTGAGGGTCCCACTGTCTCTGGGCTGGGCCATGCACTGTGAATACTCTGCTCTCCCGTCGTGTCGCATCACCCATGACTTTCTGCAGCTCATGGAACTAACACGGATGCCCATTGGCTCCTCCTGACAATCTTTTATGTCTATTGTGTTTTTTAGGGTCCCCCAGGTCCCCACGGAAACCCCGGCTTACCTGGACCCCCCGGCCTGAAAGTAAGTATTGATTGGCATAAGGTGATTTTGCCTTCTCATTTCAGTGGAGGAACTGTGACTTTTCTTTGTCCCACTTGTACAAAACAAGGAGCTGAAGCCATTTTCCCCCTCTGCTCACACACAGGCCCCCACCAGTGCAGCCAAAGCCTTTTCCTGTGCTTTTGAGACCCTGCTGTGTGCCTCAGTTCTTGGTTCTCTCTAATTTCCAAGGCTGCCTAATTAGGATCCTGCTTGAGCTATGCCTGTGCAAGGGAGCATATGTCCATGTTGAGATGAGGGCACTGGCATCCTTCCACTCCAGAGCCCTCACCAGGTCTGGGTTCCTTTGCCGTTTCATTCCTCCCTTCTGGATTTTGCCTCCTGCTCCTCCACCTTTGGATCTGGACAGCAGTGGAATGAGTGGCAGCATCCTGCTTCTTCCTCCGCCTTGCTCTTCCTGAAACTCCTTTGTCTCTCCTTCCCTCTCCAGGGTTGCTGGGTACCTGACCTCCATCAGTCCTCCCAAACTGACTTCATTGCTTCCTTCTAGCTACTCTCTTTGGTCCTTTCCTCCTTCACACGCATTCCCTCCAGGGTTCTGAGGCTTCCTCTTCCCTTTGCATGATTCTTTGGCACAGATGTGGCTCCAGAGTTGAGCTAAGACAGTTTGCTGCAAAACTGTGCTCAGAAAGGTGCTTTAATTCCCACCTTATTCCTGTGTGTGAGGCACTGTGTTACCTAAAGACTGAGAAGTTCCTGGGAAACTGGTTTGGATTGTTCTGATGTTTACACAGAATCAGCTTAATAACACCAATCTGGGACTAAAGGATAGTTGAGTTTTCAAAGACGATGCTTACTAGAGGTTTTTACTACCAAGGAAAGCAGTCTCAGCCAAACATAAAGGTACAAGCTAGAGTCCTGTGCATGAAAAGACGGTCTTTTCATGATCTCATCAGTAGGCAGAGATGCTATGAGCACTATTGATGCTCTGGGAAAAAGATTCTGGAAACTTGGCACGCTGCCTCTACGTGATTAAAAATTAGGCACTGGAGACATGCTGGTGAACAGCAGCTGGTTTAAATTCTACACTGTAGTTATATGGCCTGAAAAGTGAGGCTGTAAAAGCTCTGCATTTTAGTGTTCTGCATTTATTATCCAGCAATGACTTCCAGATCACACTTGTTGAGTTCTATAACTCAAATCAAAGTTCTTCTATCTAACTTCCAGACATGCAAATTCAGCCTGGTCCAATCTATAGAGTCAAATGATGTTTCTACATTATAGGACTACTTTTAAAACACCTTTAGCCTAATGCCTGGTCAGAAATCATCTTTTGGCTGTAAAGCTGTTTTCAGTTGGTCTCCTACTAGAAATAAAAGCTTCCCGTAAGCATTTTCCCTCCATCTCGATGCGTGCTTTGGCAGCAGGAAGCCCTCAGAGGATGGATGGATGTAGCAGTCTGCAGCAGAGATCTGGTGTCATCAGTCTGTGTGATATATTGCAGTTTGGCCAGACACCATTTGCAGGTTCAGGGTGTCCTGTATGATGCTTTGTAAAAAGGAGTATTAAGTTTGCAACGGGAGATGAGAGCTGCAGCTCAGAACAGGACTGGATATAAATTCACCTCTAGAAGAAAGAGCTTGGTGAGCAATGGTCGCAAGGTCTGTGCATAAGAATCATGGTTTGGAAGGTGTGTATCAGATCCATGAGTTCTGGCTTCCCTCCTTCCCTTCATTTCTCTGACACCAGTTCCAGAACATGGACTTTGCACAAAAAAGGTTTTATTTCACTCTAACATTTTAAATGCCTCAACCCTTCACCCAGCCCATATCTGATATTGTGGACTTCGAAAGCCCAACCTGGGCAACAGAACCTAGGAGCCTCAACAAGGACTTCTCTTGCTGAGAGCCTTCAAGTGGTTTTTGGACTTGATCTTCCCTAGATAGATAATACCACACAAAAAACCAAGCAAGCCAAGAAAGGAAACTGAAGTTTTCCAGGCAGATACAGCTTGGAAACAATGATGAACCCCAAGGCATTGTCACTTAGGAAGTGAAACATTGACAAACACCAAGGCATTGTCACTTAGGAAGTGAAACATTGACAAACACCAAGGCATTGTCACTTAGGAAGTAACCCAGGAGCATAATTTTTATCAGCTGAATTAACAGAGCACTCATAAGGTCAGGCAGTACAAGCGATGCGATGTGGCATGGTAGAGATGTGTGTTTGTGCCCATCTCTGGTCCAGTTGTGCTGGTGAGCACTAGTGCTGTGTTATTGCACTGCTGTGATTCTGAATCTGTCCTGTGCAGGGTCCACCTTATTATTGATCTCTTGCACAGATTGTAGCTGATGAGTCAAATTCCTTCTTGGAATTCTTGCTTAGAGCTTGAGCTCCAAGTTACACTGACTTCAGTGACATTACACCCACTTGTGTCACCTGAGAATTTAGCCTGTGGTGCTTTTTGCATCCACTTATAATGTGCTATTGCTTAAAGGGGCTTCTTGCCACTATTTGCATTCTCTGTGTTGTCTTTGGCAGCTGCAGAAGTGCTATTACATCTAGTTAGCAAAGACTGATTATAGTAGATAACCTCTTAAATGGCTGCAGACATATGTGGGCTAGGGTTGTGGCTGCCTGTGTGACTTGTAAGCTGATGGAAGGGGGGCAGGAGGGGTGTTGCTAACAAGTGCAGCATTGAGGATGCCCTAATAGAGTTTGGATTGAGAGGAGGGTTAGCTGTCAGACAGGGTGTGTTTTTAAAAGCCATTACAAGAGTTGGGTTTGCATCTCTCATCTGGAGGCTTTTGGCATTAGACATGAATATGATTTGCTTAGTTAGCTGCTCTGGGTGAACCTCTCTTGTTATAGCACTAGGAAAATCTGATTTTTCCTTTTAGTGAATGGTTTGGCTCCAAGACAGCTCATCAGTTTGTCTCACTGCTGTTTAAAATACTATTAGTGGGATTGCAAAGCTGAGGTGTTTAAATGGTGCAGCTCCAGGCTTCTCCCACTTAGGGAAAAAACAGAAGAACATAGTTTCTTCCTCTGCAAGAAGTAGTTTGCTCAGTCACTTGGGATGGGAAAGAGAGAGGCTTATGGGCAAGGTGCTGTGGCTTTAGTGATGGAAAAGGCTTGGGCTAATTCCCATGTTGTGGTTGCTGCACAAGAAGAGTTGGGAAGTTAATCCACAATTCCAGCCCTCACATCCGAGCATTCATTCCCTCTGGCCTCCCTCCTGATGCCATCTTGCTGGTGAGTCATAGGGACATGTGATCCTACTTGTGTGATCCTACAGTTCTGTGTGATGGTCTCAGAAGCGTTGAACACAAAACCATGATGTAAAGTATGTAAAATGCGTTAATGTGGTCTGCAGCTCCCACGGTACAATGGAAGAGGCTTGTATTCCTTTACATGGCACAGTGTCACTGCACTGAGCACATGGCAAGATTTAGGAGAGCGGTGGCTGTCTATCTGCTGCAGTAACTGAATACCCTGTGATCCTGGGGGCTGTTCCAAGCAGTTCCAAGCGGTTGTAGCACCCACTGACACCTCTGAAGCTCAGAGTAGGAGAATTGCCCTGATAACAGCTGCACGTAAAGCAAGATTATCTGCATGACTTCATTTAGTGTTTGGAAACCAGGCAGCTTTCATTCAAGACTTGTGCAGATGCATCTGCCTTGAATCAGCACTGCTCCCTACAGTCCGCAGCCAAGCAGTCTCGCTCCCTGTGAGCCTTGCAGCTTGTGGTGGATGGCGGAGGAGGAGAAAGGGAGATTTACGCTCTGTGCAAGGTGAGAACAACATGTTGAATGTAGTCTCAATGAGGCTCAACTGCCTGAAACTAGACCTTTGTGCTGCTAGTGAGAAATGCCAGCTAATAAATACTATTATTCCTTTGTCACCTTCCCTCCAGTCCTGTCACTTGACAGCCATTCATTAACCCTCACAGTTATCCTGTGCTGGGCAGTTAGTTTTGAATCCCGTGCTGCTGATGTGCCACAGAGGGGTTACAACTTGTTTATGATCCCAAGGGTGTTACATAGACGATGGCTGATACCTGTGTCCTGGCTGTGCCAGGAGAGATGTTAGACAGACCTAAGCTGCTTAGTGCAGCAAACCTTACCCTTTTTCCCTGCCAAAAGAACCTGACAGACTTCAAATCTCTTCCTATTTTTCCCCACTTCTATCTCTCCCCTCGCTAGGTGCCCACATTACCTCTCCTTTTAAGAGTTTGAACTGGGATTTTCAAAGGAATAGAAAAGCTGCTGGAATTCCAGCCTCTGTTCATGGGAAGATCACAGCCTTAAGCTGTGATTTCTCTCATCAGAGTTGTTAAAAGGGAAAATCAAGAATACTGCCACTTAGGACAAAGTGTGCCTCTTGCTTCTGCCAGCCTGGAAGCCTCACAATTGCTCTGGCTGTTCACAGAGTCTAATTAGTGTAACTTTCTCTGCAGTTTCATCTGTTCCCCACAGTTAAAAAAAGCAACAGCATCTCGAGGGTTGTTAAGAAGGATGGTTTAGACACAGTAATAGGCTTGGTAATTATTTTTGTGATGGTAGTTGTAGACAAGGAAGAAATCACAGCTGTCTACTCTAATGAGCATCAAAAGTCCTGACATTGCCTTCTTCCAGCTATCCTTTCTTTAGTCAATTTAATACTGTCAAATGCTATTTAAAACTCAATGCTTTAGCAGCAGCAGTAACTTGCCAAAACCACCTCGAGCAAAACAGCTATACCCAGGGTCTTAATACATTTGGGATGTCAGAGAAAGAGATAAAACCAAATGTTTCTCTAATTTGGAGGCTTAGAGGATTGGAGGAGCAGGAGCACATCCATAGGCTGAGTCCTTGGATTATGCCATTAATGTAAGCTTATCATTTCAGGGTCAGAAAGGTGATCCTGGGCTGTCGCCTGGAAAAGCTCGCAATGGACAGAAGGTAAGATGTTGCCCACGCATAGACAGCAAAAGCACGGTGTGATTTAAGCTCTGTGCATACACATGGAGGGGTCCATGCTGCGGCCACAAGCATCATAGCTACTCAAGTAGACTTGGGACTGAAAATGAAGACTTAGATCCTGGATTCAGGACTAAAGAAAGGTAGCTGAGAAATTGGCCACAATGGAATGAGGTACCTGCTGCCGCAGCTTCTCGTCTATCTAGTGTTTATCTGTTTTGTGCACAATCCGCAGCCCAAACTTAAGTCCCTTCTGCTGCAGGAAAGTGGCTACTGAAGTATCTAAACCAGCCCATATGAGATGGAGCCAGCTCTGGGCATGCAACTGCGGAAAGAGGCAATCCCAGTGTAATAAAAACCTTGAAGGCAAAGGAAAGGATGCTCATGCCAAGGAGCTGAGAGAACTGTGGTTTGCATTAGGTCACATACACAGCCCACAGCAGATCACCACTGGGAGAGCAGCCTTCCAAGCCATTCCATTGCCAACAAATGGTCCCTGCTGTTGACAGCCAGGGGCCTTACCACCGAGGTCTACTCAAATCAGCACAGAGCTCACAACTGGAAGCGTAGCTGGTTGCTGGATTTAGCAATTGCTAAGGATGAAAGTTCTGCTAATTCATGTCAATAAGTTACAGCTCCCATCTTTGCAGTTTCACAGCTGAGAAGTCTTTACTGAGGCAACAAGGCCTCACTGAAGTCTAAAAGTGAATGGTAGAGTGATCATGGCTCCACAGCATCCACCCCAATTAGTTCCTTCAGTGATGTGCCTGCGCAATACTTTATAACTCACATGCAGGGCAAGAAGCCTGGATCTCTTCCTTTCATCATAAGCCTTGCTATAAATGCACAGCTAATAGAAAGCATCAGCTATGAAGAACATGAGCCCTTCATCTGCAACCAGATGCGTCCTGTGAAGCACAGCAAGCCACAGAGATGCAAGATGGAGGGTGACGCTGGAAAACACTTGGAAGGCACAGTCTGAAACGTTGCTTTTAACTTAACAGCACGAGATGCCTTTTGAAATTCCCATTACACTACATGAGAATGGCATCACATGGAAATCATCCACCCGCAGTCTGGAACTGTTTTCTCACAAACATGCTCAGTGTAAGAAAGGGAGAGATCCAGAATGCCTTTAGCTCATGTTAACAAGGCTTTATTCCTGTTAGCAGTAATAGAAACAAGGAGTTTCCAGCAGGAGTTTGGATTGATGCCTAATTTTTGAGCTAGATACTCCAAATGCTTATTTAGTAAGCAAGCACAGCAGAGTGTTAAACACTCAGAAGGAGTTTTTGATCCTAATCACAGGAGGCTAAAATGGGCTCCTACAAATAGATTGGATGCTAGAGAGGTCTCACAGCGATGCACTTATCCATTCCCATGATGATTTGGGGATGCCAGCTGGGATGTCACTGAAGAAACATCCCCATCAACAGCCTGCAAAGGTTCAACCTATGTCATGTAGGCAGGTTAAAAAACAATCCCATCATCTGCACTGGAGCTGTGGGCTGAGACAGTGCAGTAGCCGAGTGTGAGCGTATCACAGGATTTGGCAGGAGGTACCCGTTGCTCTTATTGCATTTAAGATATAACATTTTCTTGCCTTGGTGGTTTAAATGTCTATCAAAAGGAGAATAAAGGTCGTGACTGAATGAGATCACTGGGGAGAGGGGAACATCATTCATTCTGCTGGCAAAAAGCTGGACTCCAGCAGCAGCTACCATTAGTTAACTGGGGTTATGACTTGTATGAGCCAGCTAATAGAGATGTTGCTTAAATCTGTGCTTCTTATCCATCAGGTTTTGAAGCGTTGCAATTAGAATCAGAAATATCAATATTGGATGCTACTGTCAGCAGATAATTTCATTTACCATATGTTAGACATAGGGAAAATGTTGCTGAAAAACTAATTCAATTAATTCCTACAGGGAGACGTGGGCTTACCTGGTTTGACAGGGTTCCCTGGACCGCCTGGTAGAAAGGTAAGAGTATTCTTTACCGGTGAATTAGAGCAGTATCTTTAAGTTTCCTTCTCCAGCTCTGCCTAAAGGATGACATTAAGTCCTAGCGCCCTGCAAATAGATCTCATGCCCATTCCACAGTTGGATAAACTGGAACATAGCCTAAAGGTTGAATCAACAAGATTCTGAAATGGAACTCTGGATCCAGATATCTGTTCCTTCTTTGTATTCCATGTCCCACTGCACTGCATTGGCCCTCTGCACCGCAGCACTGGGTCTTCATCAGCAAACTGAATTTAGGTCTGGTTCAGCCACCATGATAACTAAATGGATCAGAGAGGTTGGATTCAGGACAGGTTTAGGTATTCCAAGGAAAGCTTCACTGTCTCTCCTGGTAGAGTTCATTTCAAACAGAATATCTGTATTCCTTCTTTCTATTTTGCTTGGAGAGTAACAGCACTGCCAGATCTTACTTTATTTGCTTCCATATTGATCATTGAACTTCATTAACATCACCAATAGCATACCTATGCCTTGGAAAGGTTATGTAGAGGCAGAACACAAGATCCATCCCTGCCTTCACATTGCAGCAGTGTGTGTGACTGTATTCATGCATCCAAGTCTGCACAGCAATACTTTTAGCAATCCATAAGTGGATTATGTATTAGTATATATGATATATAATTATATATTAATAATAATGCTTTTAGCTCATGTCTTTTCTATATCAAGGATATTTCAGTTGTCCTTCCTGTTCCGGCCTGTGTTGGTAGGTTGGTTTTTGGAAGCTGGTTCTGTTGCAGGGAGCTGTTTGGAAACTGGGCTCAGTGGACATGACTCCGCTTCCCAACAAGCCAACATTGGTATAGCTAAGCTGAACACTTCAAATTAGCATCTTGTTTCAATCACTTCATCAGTCAATGGGCGACTGAAGCACCTCAGGCCAATGAGCTGCACATGAACACCTACCCTGGTATGCTTTAA
Source organism: Forpus xanthops (assembly GCA_032466535.1). Taxonomy (NCBI): domain Eukaryota; kingdom Metazoa; phylum Chordata; class Aves; order Psittaciformes; family Psittacidae; genus Forpus; species Forpus xanthops. The sequence goes on from JASSUY010037287.1 coordinate 41,503, forward strand.
GCCCCTGGGGGAAGAAAGAAGGTGTGGAGGAGGCTGAAAGAAACCTTCCCCATCCTTGATTGTTTGTTATATGCTTTATATGGGAGTCATATTACAAAGAGTAGGGGCTGGGTTCATTTTTAGGCTCCCAAGGCTGGTCATGCTTGAGGTGCTCTTTGGAACTAGCAGCAGGAGTGATGAATTACTGATCTTTTGCTGTCACAAGCAAGTCTAACAAATCGGGTGCTAAGAATGGCATTTTCCTGCTGTGACAGCTCATAAACCAAAACCTTATGGTTGTGATCAGCAAAATGCAACATCAGGAGTGCAAGGGCTCAGAGTGGAAAAAGCAGAGGAGGAAGAGGAGATTGAACAAACATTCCCCAAGTCCAGCACACGGCCTTTATATCTGATCTCAGCTCCCCAAGATAGGGCGAAGGAAGGGGTATGCTTCTGTTTCCTCAAGTAATGAGCAAGTTGGATGCTGAATCTTTTCCTTTGGTGCAGCTTAAAGAAAACCCCACCTCCCAGTAGCACGGCTCTGGCAGTGGCTTTGGTGTAACCTGGCTTTTATTAGCATCCTGCATTAAGAAAAACTTTACAGCTGTTGGAGAAATGTTTGGAAAAATATCCTTTTTTTTTAATCTGGATTCCCTGCTGGCGTTGTCCCAATGAAAATAAGCTGGAGTGTTTGACTGATGGTGGGCAACGCATCTTGGCTACCAGAAAACAGCAATGCCTTGGACATGGACATCCCTCCTGCTCTTAGCCCATGTGAAAAGAGCTCGAAGGGCTTTGATCTGAAAACGTCATGTAGGAACTTTGAAACAGGCAAAATATTTCACAAGGGGGAATAAAATACTTTTCCCACTAAACTAAACAACTGGCTCAGCAGCGGGAGCTGGAACCACAACCAGGCAGCATATGGTTTTGGATAGTGCATCTCTCAGGGTGAATGCAGACCTTTGCTGTGTGTAGGATAGGAGAATCTGGTCTCGGAGTTTTGCCTGCACCCATCTTAGGAGTGTATAGAGACGCATTCAAACAGCCGATGTAATTCTCATCCTCTCCCCACAAAGAGTTGCTTTTGCATTTTGGGAATAGTGGCAGGGCTTGGCTGCCCCCTTTGGTTTCTGTGGGCTTTGATTTTTGGTTGGGGGCTGCAGACTACTATGCCTTGCAGGTAAATCTCAGCAGAGCACTGTCATTGCTCCCAGCCTCAAACTCTCTGGAGAAGAAAAATGGTTTGTAGCAAAGTAGAGAATCATAGAAGACAGCAGCGGTAAGGGAGAAAAAGCTTTGTTGAAGTCACTCAGAGAGTAAAGACAGCTGGGAATTGGTCAGTGCTCCAAAACACATCCTGTCAGGCAGATCTCATTCGCTGGCCTCTTTACGCTTCACATTTCCTATCGAAGCGCAGGATAATCCTTTTTAGCTAGCAGAGAGTAGATTATAAATATCATCACAGATGAGTAAATCCTTCACTAGAGTGCAATTTCCTTTCTGAATCACAGCCTTTTGTGTTGAGCACCCTGTAATCATCAGGAAGTGTCTGGATAAAAGGGAAAATGCAGTTGTTTTCGTACCCTCTGCCCTGTCATTTTAGTGCTATTTGAAGAGGATTTTAGCAGGTAAATGCTTCCACGTTGCAGACAGCTTTGCAATCACAAGCTTTTTAGTTTTCTCCTTGGTATAATTAACCTGAGACAGAAATAATAGCAGGATACTATGAAGAAAACACATATTCAAACCTTCCCAGAACTCATGATATACATATATATATATATGATGCAATAGGATTTAGTAGTAGAGTGTCTCCATATTTAATTCAAGTGCCATTTACTTACTATTATAAAGATAGCAGTGCAGTGTTCAGTGCAGACTCCAGCTCAGGAAATGCTGTGAGCATCTTCAGGGGCTATCATCTAGTCCCTGTCCTGCAGGATCCCGGTCAGAATAGAAGGATTCAGAGCAGCCAAACTAGGCACCTATTTCTTATCAGTGGAAGGAGCAGACATTTCTAAGTGTTTGTATCCATGGAAATAGGTGCTCCAGATGTCTGGAGACAAAGGCAGCTCATGCTCCAGGCTGTGGCTGGAGGAGCTGGACAGAGGAAACCCCATGGGCCCTGTGTGAATCCCAGGGCACGTCTGGAGATGTTGAACCCAAGGCTGTTTCTGTTGGCAGCTCTCTCTGGAGGAGGTGAGCATGGGGCCAGAACAGATGCTTTCTGTCTGTACAACACCCTGCTGGTCCACACTCCAAAGATGGTTAATACTGATACTGGGTGTGGGTCTGGACCTTCACAACATGCCTTCACCTTCAGGCCAGACACCCAACCAGGGTGTAGCATTCTCCCTCCTTTCTGATGCTGAGCCCCTGTCAAGGAGTCAAAGAGAGAAAGGATCTCATGGAGCAGATTCCTGGGGAGGGGCAGGGAGTCCTGTCGGCTGGTCCTGCTCCAAGAGCTGCTGAAGCACTTCCAGTGGTTTAAACGCAGAGAAAGGACCCTCAAGGTGGTTCACATAAGGGCCAGCCAGTAACCAAATGGTCTTTCAGGTCAGCTGCCACCTCCACTTAGGAGGTGCAGCTCAGTCAAAAGAGCAGACCATGATACATCAACAAGGTCAAGCAGGAGAGAACTGGTGAAGAGAATCAACATTCTTCCAGGTCAGAATGTCTGAATTATGAGCGAGGAGGAATGCAAAGGGGAGCGGGTAGCAGCGGGGATGGCTGAGAGCATCGCATCCCTCCGCCAGCGGAGGCTTAGGCTGCGAGTCTACACTAGCTCATGGGAAGGATAGAAAAGGCATTAAGCAGAGGTGTGGACCTGGGAGCAGAAACAGGCTTGGGTTCATCTGGAAGTGAAGAAGGCCAAGCCCTCGGCCAAACCAGGGGTTGGTTATGACTTCCAGAGCAAGGGGATGCTCCCCTGAGGGTCTCACATTCAGGCAATGTGGCTGTGAGCCCTGGCTGGGGACAGTGAGTAGCAGAGGCTGAGTTACAGCAAGCAGTTGTAAACCACCCTGGAAGCATCCTGTTATTTCTACAAGGGTTGTTTCTTGTTTATTCTCTCTCACCATTTGTTTCAAGTTTAATTTTCTGCCCTTTTTTTGTTATAAATCTTGTTAGTCACCCAGATAAACTGTAACTGAATTTCATCTTCTCATCTGCTCCAACTCCTCTTGGTAGAAAGGGGTGTGTTTTAAATAGCTGAAGCAAGGTAACAAAGGAGAAGGGGGCAAAAAAATGTACCTGAAGCGCCTGTCACTTGCAGAGTTTACTCAGTGTTTGAAAAGAGCTCTAGGTAAATCCTGGGGAAAGCAAACTCTTCAAATACATAGTGATCAGCCTGCAGCTGAGCAGACTGCCTTTGTCCTGAAGCACGTTTATGGAAGACCTGTGAGAATGATTTGAAGCCTTCAGTGCTTGCCAGCTAGCAAGCTGGACTAAGAAACTCTTTCTCATTAATCCAGCAGAGAGAGCAGGTGAAGAGACAGATGCTCACCATTTTAGGTAGCTTTAAAACGAAGAGCTCTGGGTTGTGTTGTGCCTTGTAGTAATTAAATGAGAAAAGCTGGAAGCTAGACAAATCCAAGCTAGCAAATCGACCTGAAGTTTCCCATAATAGTAAAAGGTTATTTTGGTGTTTTCTATGGCATTTCAAGTACTAAAGCAAAACTGAGTGCTTAAAAATGGGAGTGACTCATATTGTGTAATCCCCCAACTTGCTCGAAGCCAACGTTTCAGCCTGTAGTATCCTAATGGCTTTGCTAAAGGTGTAGGTTACAAATAGATTGACCTGAGTGTAGACACCGCTTAAAATCTGTTCATGGAGCAAGTCCTTGAGTAATCACCAGGCCAGACCCCAGTGGGTACAGGTTGCTGCTGCCAGCACACTGTTGCAGCACAGTTTGGGAACGCTGGCAGTGCAAAGCAGGCAAAAGTGTGTGTGATGCTGTAGTGTTATCCCATATCTAAAACTCTGCTTCTTCTTAGAACTGCAAAAGAAACCTCAAACCAAAACCTGCAGAAATTCATACCAAAACCAGATTAGTTTATTATTCTATTTTATTTTTTTCCTTCTTCTTCATCTCCTCCCTCCTATTTCAACAGGGATACAAAGGCTACCCTGGACCGCCAGGTCACCCTGGAGACCAGGTGAGTCTTCCCACTTTCCAACACTGAGCCTTTAGAGATGGGGATGGATTTGCTGACTCTGATGCTAGTTTGGATGCTGTACAACCTGTTCAATGTGGCCAGCCAGCTGCTTCCCAGGGTAATGTAGTGCACGCAGGGATGTGCAGTGAACTCCAGCTGTACTCACACTGACCAAGCACCAGTAGGTTGGGAGTTTCTATTTGGTTTCTCTTTCTCATTGCTCAATCGATACTAAGTGTACGTGGTGGAAGAAACACCAGCTCCCTACTCCTCCTTTATGTTTCCTTTTACATTAACTTCACCTGGAGTTTACTAACCACATAGTATTAAGTGCTAACACATAATTCCCCTCCCAAAGCCCATTCCCGTTCTCCCCTTTTCTCCCTCCCTCTTTATTTGGTTAAGCCTGATGTTTGCAGTTCAGGAAGAAAAAAAAAGGCAATGAATAGCAGGCCCTGTTAGCAGTGATGTTAAAGGATATTATACATGAATCCATTTAGTTTAGAAGAATTTTGGCAGTGCTTCCACCCCAGTAAAACGGTTCCATATGCCAGATATAGATACAGCATTACACCTTCTCTTAGCCTCCTTGTTTCAAACTATCTGCTGCTTTCACAGCAGATGGAGGGACAAGGAGGAGTAGCAACACTTGCTTAATGCATGGATCCTACTGACTTGGCTTCCGTGTGTTTCTCCCTCCTCATTTATTTATCCCACTGTTTACCCTTAGTATTTTCTTCCTCTCTGTAAGTTTGCGTCAGGTTATTCCATTCCATCCCCTTTTCCCTCCAGTTCAGAGAATAAAGCAGCTATAAAGGCTTCCCAAGTGTGACACACAACTTTCCTGACATGCCTTTTCTTTTCTCTCCACAAAGGGTGAACGAGGACCAGATGGAAGTCCAGGAGCCAAAGGTTATCCTGGCAGGCAGGTGCAGTAAATCTCATCGTGCTGTGCACAGACTAGGGATTTGGGTGTGCAGGTAGCTAAATGTATGCCCTGCTGGATGCATGCCCCACTAAGGGCAGTGCAGACCTCTGGATGTGCCTGAGTATTAGGCACATTTTGCATCTGATGTTGGACAAGTTAGAACCCTGGGACAGAAAAAGGCATATTGCTGTAAGAAATGGTTTAGATGAATTCTCACTGGTAAAATTCACTAGCAGAATCATATCTATGCATGTGCATAAAACTAGGTGTGGATCATAAATACATACAAAGATCGTATTTTCTGCTGCCAAAAAAAGATGATGAAAGAAAACCAAACCTTTGTTTTCAAAGGAACACGAATCAAGATTGGGCACTTCATTTCTTACTGATGTAAGATGCTGAGTAGTAGGAAGAAAATTAAGATGAAAGAATTGAAAGACCCTAACTGAAATCTGTTGCAGTACAGAAGACCTGGCCCTGTAACACTACAGTGAAAAGAGTTTGTCCTGCTAATGGACACATTAACGTTGGATTCAGCCCCATTAAGTCTATGCCAAGACGCAGGCAGGTGTCAGAGATCCCAGGTAGTCTGTTATGAGTCTATCAGGCTTGTCATGAGTTTGTATGTGTGCAGGTTATTGGAGTAAACATGATGTAGATGCACAGAGCATATCTACATCCCCATGCCTTGGACTATCCACAATGAGTGATCCATTTTAAACTGAAAATTAAATGGATGCCTTGCTTAGCACCCTGGAGAGTGCAGATGTTAGAACTGGATAAAGAGCTTTATGCACCTGTCTAAATGCTCCCTTCATACTCTCAGGTGCTCTTAGAGATTTGCATGCCAAAGAAGCCCCTAGGTGTGAAGGTGTGTTAGATGACCAATAAGAAGCAGTCCAAGCTATTTTGGACATACAAGGTTAATGAATGCAGTTCACAGCAGCCTTCTGCCCATCTGATAAGCAGAGTGAACTCTTTGCCATTGACATACAAAGAACAAAAGTGCTTTCTTAAAATGGGCTTTGGATCAGGAAAGAGCTTTTTTCTTAAGGCAGCTTTTTGAGCCTATCTGAAATGTGTACCCAGCATTCGAGCTGTTTACTGAGATTTTACTACTTGTTGCTCCTGTCAGCTCTGCTGGCTCTGCAGCAGTATGGGAAAGGGAGCTTGGCTCTGCTGTGATTTGCACATCAGAGGCAGGGCTGTGAACCTCATCCCCATGGCTGAAATCTTTGGCAACCATGCAAGAGCTAGGAAAGAGCACAACCTGACTTTCACATCCCAGGCTGTGTGCGGTGCTGCCAGCTAAAGAAAATACGGACTTAGCCTTTTCTTTTTCTCTTTTCCCTTCCAAAAAAGCCCAACAACATTTGGAACTAGAAAAAGATTGACCTGGAAACTTGCTAGAAGACAATAAACATGAAATTCCATTATGCATTTTATAGGGTTTATTTCCACAGCACTTTAAATGAGCAGCAATAGGCATAGAAGTAGAATAGGGAATGTATTTACAACTCTTTCCGTAGCTGTTGATGCTGTAAAAGGTTAGAGATAGTGCACTGCTAATGGTTTTCTAGGCTGTAGGAATTAAGAGAGGCTTTCTCACTGCACCAGGGTCTGCCTGTGTTCCCTAAACAGGTATTGAAATACATTTGGGATTGCTATGCATGTGTTCAGTTAGGCAGGAAAATGAATCGAGGGCTGTTGGGTACAGAGCATCACTATCCATCGCATCTCAAGTGTAACACAAGCTCTGTGCACCCTGCTGCATCAGCCTTTTTGATCAGAAATCTCTCCTCCAGCCCCGGGGAAGGCTCACTATGTGCAGCAGGCTCAGGTTCTGCAGAGTCCTAGCTCCTCAACAATGGGAGATCTGTTATTTGTGTGTTTTGTCCTTATTTTCTCCTTTGTTGCTATGCCTTGGGCTCGGCACTGAAAGCAGAACCACGCAGGGATAGTGCTGGGGATTTGGCACTGCTCAATGGGTTAAGTTAAAGCTTGTCCACATTTGTCTTTGTTTTTTTCCCTTCTGTTCTAGGGTTTACCTGGCCCCATAGGGGAAGCTGGCCCAAAAGGCAGTCGGGTAAGCAGCCTTTCATTGTTTTTTCCTACTTGTTTTTACCAAAGGCTTCTCAAGAAATCTTATGCTTAATTTTGCAATCCTGAAACTATTTGGTTTTATTTGTTGGATTCTGAGGGTTTCAACCATGCATGGCTTGTTTATTGAACCACTGCTCCACTTTTTATATTAAACATGGAATGCACCAAGATCAAAGTTCAATCATAGCGCTGGTGATACAAAGTCAGAGCTCACATTGCAGGAGAGCAAAGAATGGCATACAAATTCCTACCAAAGACCAAGGTCTGGCCTTTCTACAAGCCCCATCTCCCAAAGGCCTCTTTAGCTTCAGTAAATGTGGTTCAGTGGTCTTTGACCAAGCTGAATATGGGCTCTTTTGGGTATAGTCCTAGGTTTGGGAGTGATTTATGTCATTATGCCAAATAGCAAGCCAGCATCTTGAAGCCATGTGCAAATACAAACAGTATCTCTGTTCTGCCTGGTTTTGCTCATCAAATTGAATTGCTTGGAGGTTCATTCTCACTGCAGAGGGTTATTTTTATGTATTTTTTACCGCTGAAGGTTCTCATTAATCACATTTTGTTCTTTTCCTGCAATTATCAATTCACAATGTGATTCAGACCCAATAAAATCCCCCATTTCTTTAGCAAGACGCTTTCTCTGTATGCAGTAAATTCAAGCAGCTGGCTTTCATCACTAGGAAAACTGCAAGGAATAAACAAATGCTAACCCTGTAGCTATTCCTGAGCTGGGAAGGGAGATGGCATGTTCAGTGTCCTGCAGGAGAGAGGAAGATCTCAGAGTTGGAACTTGATGATCTTAAGGTCCTTTCCAACCCTAACTATCCTATGATAGCACAGCTTGCTCACCTCACTTCTGCAAGTGATGAAATTCTATGTCACTGGCCTAACCAGCACCTCGTGTGATTATCATATGGTGGATATGCAGAATGTGAGTTTTGAAAACTATTTTCCACTCTGAGTGCCGAGGACTGAAATATTTATAACTACTCAAGAAAGCCCTTTCTCAATTCAGTTGCAGTCAATCACACCTGGGTACTAAATGGGATATCAGTATTTTGTGCATTCAGAGAGCTGCTCTCCATCCACTATCTCTCTTTTTTATCTCCTGCAGCAAGTAGTGCAGGAGTTATGTGTTTTGACTTGGGATTCAGGAAGCAAAGGCAGAGAGCACCATTTTAATGTAGCCACATTTCCCATCTAGGTTTTGTCCTTAAAGGAAGCACAACCTAAAGGGAGTGGTGAAAAAGTTTGGTGGGGTTGACACTAAGAGAAGTAGTGATGATAGAGGAAGAAAGATGAGAGAAAATCAGTGTTAACACTTGGCTCCTGTAACAGAGAGGTGCCACCGAGGGGGCTCCCTGCTGAAATTCACTTCCTTTTGATTCTGCATGTTTGGCAGAAATTAGTCCTTTGCAAAGGACCGGCACACAAGGTAACTTTGTGCTAACTGCTGAGCAGAGAGGATTAAACACAAGGCTCAATTGTTGAAGGGAAGGGAAATGTGGCATTTGATGCAACGTGTCTTGTCTGAGCAGGATCCCAAGGCCACATACTTGAAAATGATGAGTGTGAAAGGAGCACATTTTGTGTGAAACACAGTAGTGCAAAGGAGGCTTCTTTGCAGTTGGGTGTCAGAGGGTTTGTATCTACAGGGTGAGCCTCAAGTGGCATGTTCAGCCTCTCTCTGCCTAGACCTGGTTTTGGTGCTTGGGTTGACAAGAGTGTTTGCACAAGGTCTTAGTGGTGCAACAGAGGCTTGCATGGAAAGGCTTTAGGCAGAGCTATTACTGATTTGCTCCTCTCTCAGCAACAGGGTGGTTCAGCAGCTTTGAATGCCAGGAAGTGGTGGTGTTTGCATGCGAAAGAGCTGCAGTGTGGGACCACCATGTGCTAGAGGACAAGCAGAAAGGTTTTGGTACAACAGGATGCTCCCATAACACAGCTGGGAATGAGTGCCCAAAGCAGGGAAAGAGCCATGAAAAGAGGTGTAGGCATATGGATTACTTCTGCTGTCGCTCTTGCTAACCTTGAACCAAGCTCCGTTCCCCCCAGGTTCACTTAGTGCCAGCCCAGGTAAGGTTTCTTCTTGCTGGCCTCTCCCTGCCTGGAGTCCTCATGATCCCTGGTGTGAGGGTATGTGCCCTTGGACTACATCGTGGAAGCCGGCACCATGCAGTCCATGGGCATATACACTTGCCTCAAGGTTTATTTCATCACGGCTGCCGTTGACCAACGCTGGAGGATGCTCTGCTCTTCAGGGAAGACTGACTGTTGCTGAGGGAGAAATGTATTTGACTACTTGTTTTCTCTTTCCTTTAGGGATACATTGGTCTCCCAGGATTATTTGGGCTACCAGGGGCTGATGGAGAACGAGTGAGTATTTTGTAGAGAAAACCTTGCTTGAATAGCTTTCTTCAGATCCTGTTGTAACCTCCTCTATCCCTTGTTCTGGAGGAAAATGTTTTCCCATGCCTTCTTTAGCCTGTTTCTACCCTTGCATGAAGACTTTTGTCTCTATATAATACTGACATTCAGCTCAGAAAAAAATATAGGCTTCAAACAGGGTCAACACACATCACTGTTGATGGAAAGGACAGTTTTCCCTTCACTTAGTCTGCTGCCTTCCTCTTCCACCTTACTAGTTCACCTTAGTATTATGGGCGGGGATAAGGGTATATGTGGAAATTTCCTGCTCCCGCAGCAGTGACATCCCAGCCACAGCATCCCAGCATTTTGGCTGTCCAAGTAGAGATGTCTGGAAAGAGCCTGGCTCTTGAAAGGGGCTTTCTGACAATTCCTTCCAGTTGCATAGAGTTAGGCAGTCAAGACTGGGGCTGTGGACAGGCAGCTATGGCTGCTGCTCCTGTGTCCTCCCTTCCCTCCATCTTTCTCATCATGCCTCCTCCAAACCCACATATTCAGAGCTTTGCAGGACCTCCCTTGCTTTTTGCTCCTACATCTCCCCACTTGTCTGATCTGTGCCCATGCAAGACCCCCTCTTCCCTGCAAGAGCTCCCAAGGAAGGTCACTGTACAATGAAGACTGTTTTATTCCAGCTCTTTCTCCCTCCAATGGAAGTTCCAGAAACAAGTGATGTGGGAGTGAGCGTGTGTGTGTGCCTGCCCTGGAGGGGACTACCCTGCACTCTAGAGCCTCTGATTTAATGCTTGTATAACTAAATAAGAAACATAAACACAAGTTCTCTGGCGAGTGCCTTCGCGGTGGCCTTCAGTCACTTCCAGACCAGTAGCTTAATGACTTCTCCTGCTAAGCACAGCTCCAGCCTCTCGCCCTGGGTGTGGATGCTGCCTGCATGTGTCCTCAGGGAGGGCTATAGCTAATGGGTGAAGGTTAATTGTCTTCTGCTTTCGCAGCTGACATTTTGATTCCTGAACAATGCCTCAGTCATTAGCCTGGTTTGCATTCCCCTTTCCCTTCTAGTTTTGGTTTGTATTGGTGGTTGCCTGTTTGCTTTCTCAACCAGACCTATTATTTTTCTTCTTTCTCTGTGTGTTTTCCTTGCAGGGGATCCCTGGAGTTCCTGGGAAGAGGGGCAAGATGGGTAGGCCGGTAAAGTTTTTCCTCGTCTATTATGCAGACCTTGTTGAATGAAACTGGAAACAAAACATCAGGCTTTTGGCTGGGGCCTTTCGTATCTTCTGATGGGAACTGAATGGGGAGATCAAGCAAACCTTTCCATATCTATTTTCTCAAGCAGGAAGAAACCTGAAGATACAAATGGTGTTCTTTTCCTTTCTGTGCCCGTTTTTGTTCTCTTTTGCACTGTCTCCATGCTGTCTTAGATCTTACACTTCTTACATTCTTGTCTGCAATGTCTTGCCCTCTGACCTCCCTCTGACCATCTTCTTCCATGAACTCACTTCTAATTCACCACTGTGACTGCAGCATCTCAGGTACTTGTGCTTGCTCTATGCTCCATCACTCCCATCATGTTTGCTGCCTCTTTGCTGTCTCTCCCCAGCCCTTGTACCATTCTGGTTTGTATAATTCTAGTGTACTTTTGCATAGAAACCTCTTTGTCCTTGGTGGTGGTACAGAGGTAATGCAGCTGCAGATCAGATGAAGTTTGCAGAGCAAGGACACCAGGTAGATTTGAGAGTTTGGACAGGAGGAAGAGGTGTTTGCAAGTAGCACTGAATACAAGGGGGAAACTGAAAGCTGCATTGAAGAAGAAGGCAGCAGTTTGTGCTGACAGTAGCAAAAAGCAAATTGAAAGCAGGTGGGAAAAGTACTGAAATGAGTGGAGGCAACAGGCAAAGGACAGAAAGGAAAGCTTTTCCCACAGCAACCTTCTTCCAAGCAATTCTGTGTGTTGCTTTAGAAGAATGGTTTTTACTCCATGTCTCATTGCCTTTGCACCTTGTCCTTCATGTTAGCCTGAGTTTTCCTTGATCCCCTGACACCACTGCACTCACAGGCTCATTACGAGATGTCCACTCACCCACACAGGGAAAAACCCAGTGCTTTTCGTTATCACCCTCGCATGTGAACTCCGGCTTTGTGCAGTCCCACACTCACTGGTGTTCTCACAGTCAAAGCCATGCAAGCATCCCAACAGTGCCACGTTCATCACTCCTGACCCTCTTTCTGTGGGATGGAGGGGTGGTTGAGCAGCTTCTGTTGAGGGTGGCTGGTGGAAATCTGTACCAGATCTGACAGCACTGTAAAGCCCCTGGTTGCGACAGAAACCTTTGTGATGAATAACTGCAGAGAACCCATCAATGGAACGATGACTCATTGACCAGAGTGAAACAAACAAAGCAACTGTCGTTAGGTGCAGGGTTTCTGCTCTCTGCCTTGTTTCTGCACAGAGCACGCTGGAGGCTCAACGCATTCCAGCTGTTGTTTGGCTAGTGTTTGGAATCTTCCAGGCAAGAGGTTTTTGTTTGGAGGTCACTGTTACAAACAAGGGGCTCCCCTGAGATCAGCAGGGAATCTCTCAACCATGGAGGCATTTAGGCTGGGATCTAGAGAAGGGATTAAAGAGCTGCGCATCAGCACCTTTGTTCTACCCGGTTCCTTCACAGAGTTCTGGCTCCATTCCTGTTTCGTGATATCAGGATTAATAGGAAATGTTGAATGGGCCGATGCTGATGATTTGTACTCTGAGCATGAACGAAAAGATTAAGTGACAATCCAGAGTTATTCAGGAAGTCACTGGGAGAATGGAGAGTAAGAACCATTCCCTGGTTCCTTTCCCAACACTTATCTCCTGGCCTGTGCTGTCTCCCAGCTGGTTTGCAGTGTTAGTGAGCCTGCTGTGATTTGTTTCTGGTCTCTCTCATCCCACACCACTCGGTTTGCTGGCATGGCTACTGTTCCTGCTCTATTTCAGTGTTGTCATTGCAGAGGAGGGCTCCTGAAAGCTGCCATCCGAAGCTGGTAAATGCTCTGGAGAGTAGGGAAGGAGTTGGTATCAAATACACTTCTCTACCTAGCTTTGTTTGGGATGAGAGATGGCAGCGGCTTAAGTGCTCGGCAGAGGAGGAGCAGGGGGCTGGGGGAGTTTGCATGTGACACCATGGGCCTCCGAGAATGATGTAAGAGGGAATGATTAAAATAGAAGAACTGGACATGAGTCAGATCTTGAAACCCTTCCAGGGAAGTTAAGTTTTGCAGAGCTAGGAGGGACATAGTCAATGTGTCGTGGAACCGGCTGACTCCACCTCCCGCAGTGCATTTCTAACACATGGGCCCTGCTGAACTCTGGTGGGCTACGTGGAGAGCTGTGATTAAAGTACAATGCACTAGGGAGACTGAAATAACATGAGTCTGTATGCGCCTGGATCTGCTGCCTGGTTAAACGTAGGCTGGAGGCATAGAGCTGAAGCAGGAGGTCACTTAAGCCTTTAGTCTTGCCAGTGCGGTGGCCGAAAATAATGGCTTTTTATGGTGATTTTGCAGATTTTTAGGGTGTTTGGTTGAGTAGCTGAGGAAAATTAATAAGTAAAAGGAGAATAAAAAAGGCCCCATTGCTGTGAGGGCAGCAGGGCTGTGGTCTGCATGGTGCTGGAGGAAAAGGACTGAGAGAAGCTGTTATTACATGCTATGCTGGCATGCAGAACCAATGCTCCCATCCTAGTTGACCTTTAGAAAGGAGAAGGACTATCACTGAAGGATGTGACCCACAGGAAGAGGTGCTATAGCTAGTGATCAGTCAAGGAATGCAAAGCTGGAAGCGATATGGTTTCCTTATGCCGTGGGAGATGAGTAGCTACGATCAGAAATGACTGCACTGCAGATCATGTTGAACTTCAAATAGAGTGTAATGTCACAAGGTCTCAAGGCCTGTTAGACAGAGACTTAAAGGCAAATTTTCAGGAAGTACACCCCAAGAGCTTCGAGCCATCTTTTTGTTCATCTTTGTTACTGATGTGCACTTGTATCTCTTTTTTCACATGGAGTATCAATACTGATACTGCGCTATCATGCCTAATATTTGCTCGAAATGCATTTTATTGGTAGTATGATTTTAACAGAGATAGAAAGGAAGGAGCAAGGTTTGGTTCTAAGACATACTTGGGTTTGTCGGTGGTCTACTCACAATTTAGCCAAACACAGCTGAGGTTTCCTTATAGTTTCCTGAGAATCTGTTGGTGCTACTGATCCTGTGCCTGGAGCTCAGCTGAACCCTTGGAGCATCACATCAGAGCAAACACCCTATGAAAGAAAAGCCCTTTACCAAAGGGTCCATCAGTTTGGGACTTTAGAACTCTTCCAGTTCCAACCCCCTGCCATTGGCAAGGACACCTTCCACCAGACCAAGCTGTTTATGTCTGTGATGATACATAGCCATATCCCAACAGCTGCTAGGTGTGTGATGGGGGCTCCTGCCTCCTATTAACCTTGGGCAGGGGAGGATAATGCATCCCGGCAGGCATCAGGCTTTGCGCAGCCTTTGGCAAGTGCCAACATGTTGCTGAAGTGCTGCTCTGAGAATACAGCTTGACAGGTAGAGTCAGTTACTACTGTGTTAATAACAGGCCCAGAGGGAGGGTTTGTGCTCACATGTGTGGCCAGAAAAGCTGAAACAGCCTGTGAGAATGGCTGGAGCGTGTAAGGCAAAGTGGGAAGGTGCATTGCTTGATGGCTGCTCAGGAGGGGGAAGGGGATGCGGGACCTGGTTTATCCTGTGGCAACTTCAGACAAGCAGCTTCTTGACTGCATGCAGAAAAAAAGGAAAACACAATGAGCTCTCCATTGAGCTCAGTAGCTGCAAATTGGCATGTAAATAGCACGGATTATACTGCTCAGGTGTCAAGGAAGAGATGTTATGAAGCGGCACGTGGATTTTGAGTATTAGGGATCAGTGTGTTGGCAAGTCCAGAAGTCTCTCTTCCCTCTGCCTGTCAGCCACAGCGTGGAGGCTGTGAGAGCCAGCAGTGATCTGGCAGCCACTCCAGTATAGCCTCAGTAGCTGTTGTGAGCATCAACGCGGTGGCAGGCTGCCGAATCTGGCATCAGCTTCCCATGAGCTGACCACAGGCAGGGTCCCCTTTGCCAGCTCTCAGCTTGTAACGCAGTGGTGCTGTCTTGCCAGGCTGTTTTTCATGTCTGCTGTCTTCTTCCACGTTGACTTATGAAGTTAACATCTTGCCTCCTGCTTCAGGTCCTTCTCTTCATCTTCATCAGATGTTGGAAGTGTGTGTGATACCCCTGTGCTCCCCACCGACACGGACATTGCATGAAAAGGCATTGCCTTGTAGGAGACACTAGAGAGCAAAAAGCAAGGTTGCCTTTGGGTTAGGGAAGTTTTGTTTCACAACTTCCCCCAATCTGTTGATATATGGCTAAGATAACTTAGTGGTGGACGTAAGAGCATGGGGCTTTGCCAAGTTACACACTCTCATCTGTTGTCCATGCAAACAATAGGGCCATGTACTGCCATGTGTCTGGAAAGACTGGCATAACCACAAATCACTGGGAAAATAGATTTTGCTCCTCTCTGTAGGGAATAAGATCAGAAACAGCTCCTCTCTTCTTGCTCCAATCTTTTCTCTGCTTTAGATGCAGCTGAGGCTCTTCCTTGCATTTGGAGTTAACCAAGTGGGAGTCTCCTGCACCAGACAAACTGAGATTTGGGAAACTGGTCACAGCACTTCAAAGTACCTCCTCTTTAACTAATAGTTTCCAAACTCCAGTTGACTTGATTGGCTCCCTTGGCCTGCAAAGGGGCAGCCCATATGGCTTTTCTCATGAGAAACAGGACATAGTCATGCACAGTAAGAGCTCTTACCTACTGAGTAACATGGCACACATGGGCTGCCTATGGTCCAACCATGTCTCTTTTGTCACTGAGATGCTGTTACTTTCCAAAGAAGAAGAAAAAAGAATAGGGCTGCTCTTCTCTTTGAATATTGAGAAACTTTTTAAAGAAATATTGTAATTAAAATGGCAAAAATTCTGAGGAAGTAGGGATAAACTGTGGATTTCCACTTAGCTGGGTGGTAGTGCAGTGTGCTGGTCCACAAGGCGTTTCTTAAGGTCTGAAAGAAATGGGAATGATTCTCTTTAACTGATCTTAGATGATGGTATTCGTATACATCCTCAGAAAATTAATGTTTCTCTTCCACAAAGCCTCACAGCTCAGGCCTGATTCACCTGAGCACTTGGTGGACTCATCCACCAAGTTGGATGGGTTGGACTTATCCAACACATACAGCATTCCTTCCCAGCTAGTGTCACAGTACAGGTTCACCTGTAGGCTCTGTGCAGATAGAGATGCACTTTCAGATGTGACCAGGTAAAGTTAGTGGGGAAACGCACAGGCTGAGGACCTATTTGTTACAGGTACATCCCCAAGATGAGCTGCAGGAAGGAGCACTCTAGGAGTTGATGGACAGGAGGTCTTGGGTGACTCCTTTGCCTTGTGCCAATACCCCAGCAGAGCACCAGAAAGTTTGGTTCTTTCTTTGGGAACTGCTTGATTTAAAAACACCAATAAAATATGATTATAATCATTCTGCTTGCATGAAAAATCAAGCAGAGGTTCTGTAAATTAGTATCAACAAAACTCCTCTGTTACGAGACAGCTTTAGCCCATGAATTGGGTTTTTCCTGTTAGTCATCTAAGTTAGTTCTTTGTTATAATCATTCTTTATTAACCTAGGTTTTTTTTAATAGATTTGGTTTGAGCAATCAGTGACTTTTTTAATGCTGAAGTTGGACACCAGAACTGGGCACTGGTTTCTCCTCCCCTCTGGGCCTGGTTCATCACTCTGATATGCAGGTGCGAGCCCAGAGCAAATGTCATCATCTCTTTTTGACCTCAGCTGTGTTTCACATGTCTGGAGTTTCCCAAATCTCTGTGGTGAGGTACTTGCATGGTTACTTATCATTCTGATATCAGCATATGTTCCTATTCATGCTGACATCATCCACATAGCGTGGCAAGGTGGACAATATTAGCACATATTTCATTAAAGAATGGGCAAAAAAAATGTACTGAAAACTCAGGGAAAAGGGTTTGAAAGGTGCCAAAGCTCATAACTTCTACTGAGAGAAAAGAAGCAAACCCACAGATGGTTTATTTCCAAGAATGTCCCTAAGTGACTTGTATTTCTCATTCAAAAACTCGTGAGAATTGAACCAAGGTCTCCTAAGAACAAGAGCATCTTTCTTCTTCCAGGGAAATGTTCATTGCTAAATCAGATCAAAGCCCAAAAAAAATTCTCTTTAGAAATTATAACGGGAACAATAATGCAACTATCACTTGTGAGTCTGAGAAATTTCCATCTCCAAAGCTGCTTCTTTCTTAAATAGGAGGATGCTCGATCTGGAAATCCTGGCCATAAATTACTAGGAGCAGTGACAGATTCAGTGCTCTTCAGCATTAGGCAGTGGGGTCTGTGCCATTTGCACAATGTTAGAGCCCCAGAGATGGGGGAAGAAACCATTTACCAGCATAAAAAGAGCAAAGCAAATGGGCAATAGTGTGGAGGGTCTGTCTGTTAACTTCAGGGATATTTGCCTGAAGAGACTTTAAGGGATATTTGCTCATGTTCTGATGGAATGGGATGGCCCGGGGGACTGTGGTCCCACACCTGGAGGGATAGCTATGCTTTAAATGCTGTGAAATCTTTATCCAAAGAGGATGTGACCTGGAGCTGTGAAGTCTCTCAGGAGGAGAGAGCAAACCTCCTTTTTGGGTGACAAAGCAGCAGAGCCACAGTGAGTCCATCAGTCGAGGATGGCATCTCTCTTCTTTACAGGGATAGTAGCTGTCACCATCCCAGGTGCAGACTGAGCAGATGGCGAAGGCTCCTGTAGATCTGTGTGAACTGAGCAGGAACCAGATCTGCCCATCTCCCTTTGAGGTGACTCTTGCTGCTCTAGGAACCAGTGCTGGGCTCAGTCGGCCCACTTTGCCTTCAGCCCACCTGCGGAGGGGCTCACGTCTGCTCTCTGCACCAAGAATGCTCTCAGAGACGTAAGCTGCCAACATAAGCTACACTTGTTTATTTTAGTCTCTTTCTTTTCCAGTGAATGCCTTCTCTCACCCTCAGCTCCGCTTCCCCACCACCACCTCTTTCTTTTGCTCTGAATTTTTTGACTTGCAATCTCCATCCCTGGGGAGAGTGCTAGGCAGTGATTCACCTGGCCGGAGCCAACTGGCATGCAGTCTTTCACAGACAAGACAGGAGGGCTGGTTGGTTTGAGCAGCTTCACCTTCAGCCAACAGGAAAATAAAATCCTATTTTTGGAGAAGGATTCTGTTGGCCTGAGGACTTGCCAGGATTCCTCGGAGCAGCAGCTGCCAGACTTGCCTCCCTTACTCCATCAGGGAAAGTGTTTTAAACTGAATCAGATGTTGTATACATACAACACACCCAGTCGCATGTGCACACCTGAAAAGGCCTTTGGGAAGTGATGGATGTGGTGTTTCACCGGGTTCTGCTTCCCTGAGGATAGTGGCTTCCAGGGACAGGAGACAAGTGATGGCGTCTGCTCAGACCAGGAGCAGACCTTTGGCTGACAACAGCAAGAAGGGGCAGGCCACTCTGTTTTAAGCAGAGGAAGAAAGGAAGGGGAGGTGCAGGGGGATGTAATCCCCTTATGCAGGAGGAGCCAGTTCCAGTGCCTGTCTAGGTCTGGGTGCTCTTAGTGTGTGTGCCCTGGACTATGAAAGATGCCCTTTGCAGGGAGTGTGTATGGAAAGGAGTTAAGGCAGTGCTACATCATCTCAAAGATAAAGATTTAGTTACTGGTTCAGCTTCAGACTTCTCAGTGTTACCTGGGATAAATCAGTTTGCATCTCTCCATCTCATCTCCCTCTCTTAACAGTGGCTCCTCAGCTTCAACCAAGTGCAGGAGAGCACTGAAGCACCTCAGTCTTGCTTAGTGCAGAGCATCTGCTTATGTGCTTTTCTTCTAATTCCTCTTTAAGCTTCATCTTGCTTCTTTCATTGAACTTCTCATTCAGACAATGTGAAATCCATTCAGCTGGACTTTTCCCCCCACCTCCTCTTTGTATTTCCCAGCTGTGAGTTAGAGCCAAAAGCTTTGTCATTCTTGACTTCAGCCACTGCAGAGCAGCACCCCAGTGGCTCTTGACTAACATGATTTGTTAGTCAAGCATTTTCCTCTTAACTCTGCTGCCATTTGCCATCCCTTCCCTATCCTGGTCCTTCTCTTCATTTCTCCCTCCTATAGAACAGGCAGGGTGCATGTCTCAGTAAGTTTTCAGTAGGGTGTTTTTCCTTGCCATCCCAATTCTTGTGCAGAGTTGGCAAGGCGAAAACAGCTGCACTCCAAAAAACAGTGGATATGATGCACCAAACCCCTCTGCACTCACTTTGGGTGGATAGGAGGCTCTGAATGTGCTGGGCTCCTTAATCTCTTTCACAAGTCTTCTGCAATGTGCTGCCAGTTGCAACCTGCCTGTCCACCAGCATCATAAAATGAGCTTCCTGCGCCATGTGTTCTCCCTCAGTTTGGGCTTCTCAGGCTGCTGGAGCAGCGCATAGGAGAGGAGAGGCAGTGCCATTTACAGGAATGAAACAAATGGGATAACAAAGTTCTCTTGTTTCGGTTGAATAGTGCTAGTTTTGTTCCTGGGGAGTATCTCTGTCCTTTTGGCTTAGACAGAAGGGGAGAAGCACTGAAAAAATAGCTTCTCTAAACGTATGATGGCCAAAACATTAGGACACTGTGGTCACTGGAATCGTTATTGTGGTTTAAACTGCTACTGCTTACCCCATGGAAAGAAAGTGGTTTCTGTTTTGTTAGGGTCTTAGAGGGTTGATTGCTTCCTGCTGTGCACTGGACTGTGTTGGGATAGCTTCCACAACCTGGTTTGGGTCTTTGGAAGTTGTATGGATGCTGGAATATCCTCCTTCATGCCACAGCCCCCAGCCTTGGTCTTATTTAGTGTGCACAAGACTGTTGTGCTGCCAAGCTCAGATCTTGAGCTAGGATGCCTGGGGTTGGTTAAATCAAAGCTGCTCTTTCCATTTGTCTCCTCTGGGTTTTTTTGGTGCATTGGGCCACAAAACACCAAGGGACCACCCACAACCCCAGAGATGGGGTGCTTGTGCCAGCAGAGCACATGGTGTGTTACAGGCAATCAGGTGTTGGCTATTATGAGGCTGAGTACTATTGCTGAGTGTTGTCTTGGGCCTGGTTCTTGGAGCAGTGAGGACAGTCCTCCCTGTTCTGGGTTTTCTTCTCTGTGTCCACCCCTTTTCCACCCCATCTCAAGGATATGCAAAAACCCTACATCTGCAGGGGGAGTCTCGGTGTGCTGTAAATAGGTTGTATTGATGAATCTCTTGCTTAATGGGTAGCATTGGCCAAGTGACCCCAGATGCTCAGCTCTATGCCTTCACTACACAGGAATAATCTGCTGTTTTAAGTTCTTGGACATCTACTGTTGGAAAGGCTGTGTAAAAGCTGTGTTTTTATTAACTCTGTTTCCAAGTGCCCCAAATCTCCTAAGCAGTGAGGATAGTATGAGAAATTGAGGTATAAAATGAGATTAGCGGGAAAGTCAAGAATTGCAATAGTTCCTTATCTGGCCACTCTTACCCTGGCATGAGGAGAGTAATTTTTAATCACTTTGGAAGCGATTTAAACCAAATTTAGCAAATGCTTTTAGTCTGGAGCAAGCATTCCTCTAGATGATATTATGCTGCTGTAGTTATATCAATTTAATGGTACTATTCAAAGTAATAAAACCCTTTCACATTGGCAAGACTTCAGCTTGGCAGATGACAGCCCAGCAGCCCCAGGCTGCCCGATGGCATCCATGGGTCACTCTGTGCCCAGTTCTGCCCTCTGAGAAAGGAAAGATGCAGCTGAAGGCTGTGATTGAAATCTGCAGCAGCATAAGTACAGTATCAGTATGTGCACGCTCATATTTTCCTTGGCAAGTTGTTTGACTGTAAACAGCAAAATATTCCAACACAGGCTTCTTTTTCCTTTCCTTGCCCAAGCAATGAGTTTTCCCTACACATTTCTGTCCTGGTCTTATTGCTTCAGCATGTAGCGGAGCTATTTTTCCCCTTTTTCTCATTAAAGAAAATTGTACCCCCCCCCTTGTTATACTTGACGTCTTTGTCTCTAGATGGCAGAAGGCTCTTTCCAGCAGTTGCTTACCGCAGCTTCTTGGCATGAGCACAGGCTTGAGGGATGTAGTGCCCAGCTGGAAAAAGGCAGACAACTTTCTCTTTTGCAGCGATGCCCATAAACTGGGAGTATTGAATCCAAGCAAGAGATAGCTTGTGTCTGTTCAGGAGTGTGTACTGAATGCTGTAGGGAACTGCTGCAGAAGGGGTGAAATGTGGGTTTGCTTATCTTAAACAGGCCTCCCATTTGAAGAAGTATCTTTTTACTCAGTTGGGTTGACCAAGGGTTGCAAGCCCTCAAAGGTGAACGGAGGTCTTGGGTGACATCTGACTGCACAGCTTTCCAGTGTCGTTTTCCTGTTCTGTCTGCTGTGATTGTTTCAGTTTTGAGTGTTACTGATGGCTGTCAACACCAGAAGGTGCGTTGCTGTTTGCTGTCTCATTTTGCTTTCCTCAGGTTCACTTTTCCAAGGTAACCTGTGTTTGTAGTATCCAGTGGAGCAGGCAGGATGCAAGAGGATCCTTCTGGCTCAGCAAGGACCATCCTGTCCCTGTCTGCTCCATCCCAGCCCAGAACATGGTTGTGCTGTCCTTTGTTACTGGAAGTCCCTAGTCCGAGTCAGAAGTAACATACCCATTAGCAGTTACACCTTGTTGGTGTGCCTGTGGAGCACATCTTCTGTGGTAGCCTCCCCTAAGCAATGCTGTTTACTCCCCAAGACTGCTCCACAGTAAGAAGAAGAGGAAGCAGGGGTAACTGGAGTTTTGCTTTACAAGTTCCCACTCTGAACTGAAGCACTAGGGCAGATGCTCGGGTTGGGAAGGTGTTACATACAAACGTACTCCTTAGTTTTCCATCCCGGTGGCTACAGTCAGAATAGTGTGGAAAACAAAGCAAGGTTTTAGCCCTGGCTGGGTTCAACAAGTCTAGGAGAGAGTCTGGGCTTAGGCTCTGTGTGTGCTCTGTCCATGGGGAGCTCCTCAGGCAGAAAGAGTTCCCCTTTTGGCTCAGAGTCAAAAGTGGTGGATGCTGTGTCATGTTTTATCTCACTCCATCTTAAAAGCCATGCAAGAAAAGGAAGTGGAGAATCACAGCACTCTTACTCGGTGTCACAGCCTCCCCAGGGCAGCTCCCACTGCAGCTGAAGTTCAGAGTAGCCCTGAGGCTGCTGATGTCAGAGCGGTCCCTGATAGCTCTTGGCTGTCTGCTTCCTGCCAGACCTTTGCTGAATGAGGTTCAAACCCAGGGGAAAATTGAGTCCAATCCATCTGAAACTCAACTGCTTCATCCTTGAAACTGTCAGTGTAGTAAGTAAGAGAGCTTGATAAGCACAGAGGTTGTGTACTCCTCTGCTGAGCTCTTCCTAAGCGAGACAGAGTACAGCAGGACAGTGAAGGGCAAACTACTGTATGGTTTGTAATAGGGAATTGGGGGGGCTTAGGGCCCTGGGAACAGGATCTGTCCAAGGGCGCAAGAGAATATTTGTACACCACCATGTCCTGGTTCTGGCTCAGTACCTCCAGTCCTTTCTCTATAATTGTTTGAAGTCTTCCAGATTTGTATTGGATATAATGAGATGATGATGAAGTCTTTTGTGGTGACTTTTTCGTATACTAAACACGATCTTTCACAGCTCTGGGGTGTGGACCGTAATGAGCTTGGAACTGTTTGTTCCTCTGGCAAGCTGAAAGGTTGTGAATGCATTGGAGTGAATTCACTAGGCATCTTTGATCAGCTCCATTAAGCATCTGCATAGGTTCCAACAGGATGATTATGTTAGTAGGATGAAATAACTAGGATTGACAATCCATTTTTGAGGATAGTCGTTGCAGTGAAGTTTATATTCTTCCAGAACATGAGCGATTTGGGAGTGACTTTTAAGGAAGTATTGATTTTTAAGGAAGGATCCTATTAGTAGGGTATTTCTTCCTCAAAGAGGGCTGTATATTCTTTGTTGGGTCTAATGAAGTGAACTGAAAGGAGGACAGAAGCATTGATTTCCACCCCTTCTCTCTGCTATGCACACTCATGTTGTCTTTCTATACGGCGCTGCAAAAGCCTTGCCCACCACATGACATCAACAGGCTGGACATTGCCTGCAAGACAAGGAATGAGCAAGTAAGGTCCAGCAGCCACAACATGGGTGCCTTTCATAGTCTGGCCAAGGCAAAAGACTTTTCCTCTCAAGGCTCCCATTAGTAAGCCTTGTAAATGATATTCCTGGTTACCCTTCATTGGCTCCAGGCGGGAGCAGTGAATCAGAGCTTTTGGCCCTGTAGAGCTTCTTGATGAGTGGATGTGCTCAGGATGTGGAGCAAGAACAGTTTGGATAAGGCCAGGCAGGCTCACACTTCCTTGTGACCTGCTGGCTACCAAGTGCTGCGCTGGGCGCAGGGGGAGCAGTGATGCAGCTGACATCCTTTGCACCAAGGTGCATCAATAACTAACACTCATGTTTGCTTCCTTTCCTCAGGGCTTTCCTGGTGATTTTGGGGAACGAGGACCTCCAGGCATTGATGGGAACCCCGTAAGTTGATGTTTTTTCTGTTGTGTCAATTGCCCCATTCTGCATCACATTAGTTAAATCAATAGAAGTCTCTAAGTTTGTTGTCAGCTGGTCATTTTAGTTTTGACCCTCCTGAAGAATAAATGTACACCCCTGCCCTACTCCAGCATGCTTTGATTTGCCATGTTCAACTCAACATCCTGTAACTGCCAGGTCATCACATTGCCTTTTGATTTCCATCTCCATCTATAGTCTTTCTCACACCTTCGTCTTGACAGATGCTTCCTCATCCTGAGGATATTGCCAGAAGGAAAAGCATGAGAGAAAAGGCAGGGGTGTTGCTTCTGATGAGCAGGCAGTGGATGGAGCGCGTTGTACCACAGGGGCTGATGCAAAGCCTGTGACAGCCACAGGAATCATACTGTTGACTAGTGTGCTTTTCACGAAGCTTTGTATGAATGCAGCAGAGAGACATGGGTTGACAGGCAGAAGGTCATGTTGTCATATGGTACCACAGATGGCTACTTGAGTGCACATGAGCCCTCGGAGGAGCAGGCCACATACTCAATTGTGTAGAGGTCTGAGATGCGTGAAGAGGCACACTCCTTTTCATTACATCCTCTTTTGTGATGTAGGTTAGCAAACTGGTACCACTTGGTTTGCATCTCTCTGGCCTGCAGAAGTAAGCTTCTAAAGTACTCCAAGCTCAGCACCTTTTCTCATCCAAGATGAATGTTCATACCAGTGTAGGAAGTGTCAGATTCCCCATTCCAGTGAAGACAGACGCCATAGCCCAGGTTTCTGCTGCCCTGCTCCCAGGACTGCAGTGGGAGAAGTCTCCAGGCTCCTGAGCTCTTGGCTTCTCTTTGGTCTCTAACTGACCCCCGCTGGCTTTCTAAAAATGGGATGTGTCTCCTAGGAATTGGGTCAGGATTGTCACTGAGACCATTGAAGCAGCAGGATGCTGATAAGGTTTATTTTGCTCTGCTTTTGTAGCACTTAATACCAAACAGTTGGGTGTGTGCTGTTTTCCATTACTCACAAAACATGCCCTTGTGGATTGCCAAAGTTCTCGCTGTATTAATTATTCTAAGTTATTTTCTGAATGGCTTTATTGGTTCTCCCTCAATTAGCATGTGAGCAGAACTGATTCATCTTTCAGATTCCTGCTGCCTTGGTTATTCACACATAATCTCAGCGCTGCTCTTGGTGTTTGATGGAGTGATTTCTGTGAGGTAACAACACTCCGCATGTGTCTTCAAGTTGCCATTCATCATAGATGCAAAGTAAAAGTTAACTTCACAAGCAGCTCTGGTTGCCAGGCCAAGCGCAGCCACACTCCAGCCTTTGTGGGAATTGAGCATGAGAGTCACAAATGCGGTGAACTGAAAGAATGAGATTCCCAAGGAATATTTGTGCAGGACTTTTCCCATCCTTCAATCAACTTAAGCCATGGGTCAGAGTAGAATCAGTGATCCCAAAGCAAACATCTTTTTGGACTGTATTGCTATTTCCAGCCAGGAAGAGCAGAAAAAGAGGGTTTTCCCCAAAAATAACTTGTTTTGTTTTCTTGCACATCTGCAAGTTGTCCAAGCCCCATTCAGAAGATGCACTCAGTGTCAGCTGAATGCCAGTTCCCAGAGCATCGGAGAAGAAGCAAAAGTCCCTCCTGTTAATTTATCCAGAAGGACTGCCCCTCCTTTCATCTTATCAACGGCTTTTAAATATTAGCATGCCTTGGAGATTGTAGAATGAAACCAGACTGCTTCAGCTGCCTTAGAGGGAGGTTCACAGGGTCGCAAGTGGAGTCACAGACACAGAGAAATGCCAGAAAGTCTGCTTGTGGAGCATGGGTTTGCTAGGTGGGGTAATGCAGCTCAGTTGTGGGCAGGCTGCCATACATCCTGGGCTGCCACATGCTCTGTTTGATCCACTGAGCACTCGCTGCTGCTGCTGTCGCATGGGGATGGCTGAAGCCAACTGTGTCTGATCTTCTTTCCATCCCCTCCAGACAGAGCAAAGGCTCTTCCAACCACGGGGGTGTTTTTCCCTCCTACCAACTTGCTGAGAACTGTTGAGCCATCACATTCCACATCCCTGCTCCCGGAGCGCTTTAGCCACTCCAATTAGTCTCTTAATCACAGGAATTAGACATGGGAAAGGGCTGTTGATTCATCTCCTTGTCTCTTGTCCCAGTGCTCGGTTCATGCACTGAGAAAAGGAGAATAGAGCCTGATTTCCCTCATAGGTCAGGGACCAGCCTGTCATTACTGATAGCCAGGAAGGAACACCTGCAAATCCTTCATCTTCCAGGCCAGAAATGGCCCAAATTAAAAGCTATTCCTGCCCACATCTCCCTGGAGAGTCCACCCCCTCCTTTCTAAGAGGAAATCCTCTTGTGCTAGATGTGAGGCTGTGAGTTTCCACATTTCCCCTTTCTCTTGAGGAATACCCACCTGGCATAACGCAGAAATCCAGGCAGTCCCTCCTGCAGCTGCAGGATCAGGAGCTGCTCATCTTCCATGTCTGCATCCCAGCCACCCTTGGAGCCTTATTGGGAAACCCAGGCCACCGTGCAGCTCTTGTGCTCAGTATTCCAGGGGATATTCCCTTTCCTTGCTAAGCATAGTAATGCCAGGCCTTGACTTAAAGCTTGATGCTGACCTTATGCAGCAGCTCCAAGGATGCAGAAATCCCACCCATGAGGAACAATTGCTCCACAGATGTCCCAAGTATGCAGGAAAGGAACCGGCTGCAAAAAAAAAAGCCATTTTAGGCTGGTTGACATTATGAAATGCTTTTTGTGTGCGCTTGCCCAATAGTCCTGTATTCTGCTTCCCATCAAATAAACACATGGAACCTTTCCCCAAGGAGGCTGAGCACGTTTGGTCACGTTACGTCCCATTCTCTTTCATTCTTTCCCTAGGAAAAGCTTTCCATAAAAGGGGAGCTTTATTGCACTGAAGTGGGGACTCCACCAGATGTGCACCATAAACTGAGCTGCTCTGTCAAAGCAGCGTGATCCAGAGCAGGGGTAGGGCTATCTGAGCCAATGGGGAGTTTAGTTTTTCCAATGCACCTGTTTTGAGAGGCCCTGTTGGAGATGGGCACATGTAAAACTAGGTCCTTGCCCTGACAAGCACTGTCAGTGGAGCAAGGGAGACGTGGGGACAGGCTGAGCATCACATCATTGATGAAGTATTGGGAACCTGAAGGGCTGACTTGTGTGGGTCTGACACAGCTTCCCTGCTGCACATCACCTGCAAATGCCATCAGGCACCTGCATGGCTTTGGAAAGCTGGAGCAGAGGGAGTTTGTGAAGCTGAGGACTCAAAGCAGCCCACAAACCTAGGTAGCAATCTGTCCTTGGAGTAGTGAGCTGGGAGATGCTCTTGGGAAGCCTCTAAGAGGAGTTGCTGCTTTCCAAAATGCCCTGTGTGGGAGCAGTCTGTAAGAGATGGCAAACGGGCACGGAGGCCAAGATGGAATCTCTGCAGCCTCTCTCCTGCTGTCTGCAGTGTGACTACAAGTGACTCATCCTCTAAGTAAGTGCAGGGAGCTGCCTGCTCCAGGGACAGAGGTGTGAGCCACATCCCTGTGGACAAGGTGCAGCCCAAAGGCTAAGGGCTTTTTCTGAAGATTAAAGAAATGGCTGGTTGATGGTTTGGGATGGATGAGGCAGAGTGCAGGGGATGCTGCTGGCTCCCCACCTTAAACCAGCTCAGATACAGGAGACGCAGCCTCAGAGCACCACGTGCTCCAGACACATCTCCAGGGCCCATCAGCCAGCACCAGAAGCCCTCCATACCCATCATACCCTCTTCCCAAACGATCCAATTTCATTTTCATCCTCATGACTTTTGCTGCTCTTTAACCACTCCCCAAACCCCTTCACCTTCCCCAATGCTAAGCAGCAGCCTTCCTTACCTTCCCACCTTAGCTTTGCTGCGCCTTACCCTGGTCCCTCTCCCTGCCCACTTCACCTCACCCAGGGCAGGCTCCCTCCTGCTCCGTGTAACCCTGCTTTTGTCCATCCTGCTCCCAGGAGAAGCCAGCCCTGCGCGTAACTGCAGAGCAACAGTCAGCCCTGTGTTTGGAGAGGATGCACTCACTCAAAAGGAAGCTCTGCATCACTTCGGCTGCACAAGGGGCTATGGGGGGGCATGGGAGGAATGGTCTTTTCCCTTCCCTCCAGCTCTGGGAACATGGGTCTGCCTTTCAGCCTATGCACAGTGTGTTCATAACCATGTGGGTTTGTCTTTCCTTTTAGGGAGAATTGGGAGCCCCAGGTCCTCCTGGAGTCCTTGGACTCATTGTAAGTACAAAAACAAATGGAGATTTGGCTTCTGGGTCCTTTAACACTTTCAGCCTGCATAACTGTGCACAGATTGTCTTCTTCCTGTGGCTCAGGAGCAAACAGTAGCAGTGTTTGTAAGGAGAGGTCACCTGGTGGACTGGGAGGTGAAGGAGGGCAAACCCTTCCTAAGCAAAAGGAAACAGGTTAAACCTTTACTGTCAGTGCCCTTTTGATAATTTTTATCAGGGTATTTCTTCAAAGATGCAATATGCGTTCTACACCAGGACCTATCCTTTTAAAACACAAGTCCCTATAAGCAGTAACCTTGGGGAATCACAGTTCTTGCTCACTGAAGAGACCATGGGCAGGAAGGATCTGTCCTCTGGGTATACAAGGATGTTATGTGCACTCTCACCATCCCATTACTAATCCAGGTAATTATGTACACAGCCAAACTGCACCCTTCATTGCAGCAAGAGGTAAATGACTGTAAGGATGGGTGGCAACTCCTCCCCTGGCAGCTGTGCTGGGGGTTAGTGAATGCCCAGCTGAACACATTATGGTTTCTTTTTAGGTCTTAGTACTTGTTTTGAGCTATTTCCTTCCATGCATGAGACGCTATAGGCTCTGTTAGTACTACAGCATTCTTTCAAGATGATTCCTCTTCAGCTAATTCATTGACTGAAGGCTAAAAACCTTCCCCTTTTGCCTTTCCTTAGATTAAATTATAAGTGTGTGTGTATGCCAGGTGAGATCACTGCCTCAATTGCCCTAATGCTGCACAAACATAGAGCACAAAGCCCGGGAATCTTAGACTCTATAAGGGGAAGCTGAGAATACCATGACATGAGTATTCCCTTCTTGCAGATGGGGTAGTTGGGTGAAGATGGATTAAGGCTTCAGAATGTTTTTTGTGGAGCCAGGAATTAGGTTTGTGTTTCCCTTTATTAATGGAAATGAAATTAGTGGCTTTAGAGAGAACAGCAGAAAGGATGGGATGCTGGCAAAGAGCGGTAAGAGGAAGATTGCTGTTGAGAAGAATATGATTAAAGGTATTGTCCAAACTGGATCATATTTCTCCAAGCTTTTGGAAAGATTTGTCTTAACCTGGTTGCTGTTATCTCACAGGGATGTATTTGTTAGAAAGCGGCAGGTCAGGCACTATAAATGTGATTCAGTTCCTTACAGAGGTGATGGAGTCCTCCCCCCAGGGCTGGCCCAGGCAGTGCCTTGCTATTATGTGCATGGGTGCATCACTGGGCCAGGAAGAGCAGGTTTTGCTGGAGCTGATCTGAAATGAGGACAGGTAGTATGTGGTTTCTTACCTGCATTTGTGATCATTCTTGTCCCACACTGCTGCAGCCACCCAATTAGCACCAAATTCTATGTGAGGTACAACTAAACTGTTTTGTTCTCCCTGACAGTCCCCAAGAGGTAGCACTGCATGTCCTAGACCAGGATGCGGCTCCATCACCAGGTACCTGGAGTCTGCCACCTTGATCAGTTATGTTGGTCTCTACTGACCCCCCCCAAGTTTTTTGCTGGAAGAGGGCAAACCCAGCAGATGTCCTTTTGCTGCTAAGCCTGGTATGGCTTAAACTTTAAATATGTCTTCTCCCTTCCCATCCATATGAAGGAAACATCATTCCTGTTGGGAGATTATTCCTGGCTTTACTTTTAAGGCAAAAGTTCAGGCTCTTGCAGTGCTGTTTTCCAGGAATCCCTTGCTGCAGCTCTAGCTATCAGCGGCTGTCATTCCCTGTTCTTCTGCTAGTACCACTCTGAGCAGCTAACAGTTTCACACAGAGATTCAGGTCAGATTAAGATCTGGAACTGAATCAGATCTTATACCCCAGGGTTATATGCAACTCCTGAATTCAGGATGCTGAAGCATCTCAAGTGGGATTGATCTAGCAGTGACCTCTTCCATCCTCCTGGGAAGAAGGGGGCACATCCATCCTGCCTCCTCCTCTTTGTGGGACAGCACCAGCGTCCTTCCCTGGGATCTGCAGCACAGAGCTCACTTCATATGGCATCAGTAAAGTGTTTGCTGCAGACCCCATTCGGTCTCTTCCTTCCTTCCTTCTCATCTACAGTCACCCCAAGGGACCGGCTGGGTCCCCAGCTGCTCCAGCACCCTGCGAGTGTTTGGGTTTGCTGTTTGAGAGGCTCAGGAGCAGAATTAGATGTAACACAAAGCCTCTAATTAACCATGTGGGCAAAGCTTTAAGTAAACTCCTTCCCACAAGAAGCCTTTCTGCTGGGAGGTATGAAAAGAGCATCTGTTGAGGTGGCTGCGGCTCTCCTTCAGCAGAGCCTCCCCTGTTTATTTACACACTGCAGGCGAGGCTGGAGCACCCTATCACTGACTCTCTTCATGGGCAGGAAGCAGCCAAAGCCTGTTTGAAAGCCACTGAAGGCTTTCTTTTGTATATGCATATGCAGGTACACCAGCATCCACAACTCCAGGGTCCTCCTGTGCTCCAGTTTCTCATCTGAGTCCCAGGACACGATGCTATCAGCAGAATGGCCACACTGATGAGATGCCTCTGTCCTTACCTCCTGTTCCTCTTCTCCCCATATCACTTTTAGGCATCAAATCTTGTCAGTGACCTGAATTTCTTGACCATTGCCTTTTTTGCTGTTTGGGTCTGAGTCCTGTTTAACACACCCTCAGATCCCATCCAGAGAACTTGAGAATACTCTAGAATCATAGAATCATAGAATGGTTAGGGTTGGAAAGGACCTTAAGCTCATCCAGTTCCAACCCCCCTACCACTCCTCTCACTAAACCATGTCACCCAAGGCTCTGTCCAACCCAGCCTTGAACACCTCCAGGGATAGAGCATTCACAGCTTCCCTGCACAACCCATTCCAGTGCCTCACCACCCTTACAGGAAAGAATTTCCCCCTTATATCCAATCTAAAAAATCTATTTCAGATAGATCCTTGCTGAGAACAGGAATAACTTCATCAAGAATCAATACTCTCCAGGAATGTCTCAAACCTGCTCAATGTTTTAATATGGCAGATAGTGAAAGAGGGAAATTAATACATTCAAAATCTAGGGAAAATATACCAAATAATTGCTCAGAGCACACTTCACAGTGGCTTCTGAATTAATTTTCCATTATTTTACCATTCATTTAGCAGTCGGAATTCCTCATCTCTTTAAGTGAATCTTGGGATTGGAGTCTGACCACAGTCCCCAACGCCCATATCTCCTGTGGGCATGGGATGAGTTGACTATGGGGAACAGCTCACATCTCCCGTGGTTAAGTGGGGTGGGATCTGTTCTTTGTGGTGAGAGCAGGATGTGAATAGGATCTGCTGCTCTTCCCTTACATGCCTGTGAGGCGAATACCCTGTGCTGCTTTTACTTAGAGGCTGTCTACACGTTAGAGCCTCTTGACTCATGCCAGGATGCTGCTTCTGCTGAAGTCAGTGGTGCAATTCCTAAGGGATACTGAGAGATAGGAGAGGAATTTCTGAACATGTACTGTTGGGTTTTCACCTGATGACTCTGGTAATTCTCCTTCTCTTACCAGGGTGACATGGGCTCTGTTGGACCAATAGGCTATCCAGGACCAAAAGGCTTAAAGGTGAGAGAATAACTGAGCTGTGTGAGCTCTTATTCCTCCACAGCAGGGTTGAAGATTATCCTGCTCCTCCCTTGGGTAATGGTGACTGTCCAGCCCATGAAGGGTGCTTAAAGGATGTGTGATGGAGCTGTTTTGGGACCAGACTGGCACTTGGCTTTAGGGCTGTGCCAGGCCAACACTGTGTCTAAGCCACTAGCCCCATCAGGGACATCAGAGACATAGATCTGGGCAAGTCTTCACAGTGGCTCAGCCCCACTTTGAACT
The DNA here is from genome assembly GCA_032466535.1 of Forpus xanthops. NCBI lineage: Eukaryota > Metazoa > Chordata > Aves > Psittaciformes > Psittacidae > Forpus > Forpus xanthops. Next base: position 72,933 of record JASSUY010037287.1, read on the forward strand.
TTCTTTTGTTTCAGGGGCTGATGGGAAACCCTGGAGAACATGGACTGAAAGGTGATAAGGTGATCTGAATACTCCCTTATTGCACTGTGTTTTAATTTTGCATGTGAAACCCCCTTTCTAGCTTCTCTTTCTTATTTAGCACCATGGCACTGGTTCCATTCTGGCTGTCTCTTTGTCCCCATCTTCCCTTCTTTCTTGGCACTCCAGTTTTGATGTTTCTGTTATGATATCTCCCCCATCCACTTTTCCATGGAGTTCTTGTATAGATCAGATCCTCATTGAAGCTTCCATCTCCCACTGATGACAGTAACTGTAAGATTATCTGGTGTTTCACTGGGCTTTCATGGGTTTATATTGGTTGCATGATGGGATGGGGAAGGGGGGCAAAGACCTAGCAGCACTGACAGTGGGTCTGCATTAATGCATGTGATGTGGCAAAGCATTGCAGCTCACTGGATCAAGCAAACCAGCTGCATCCCCAGGAGCACTGTTCTGTGTTAGGTACCTTCGCTCCCGTTCGGCTCAGCCTCCTGTCGAGAGGAAATTGCCTTATGCCAAACTGACATAAATCACTTTAAAAGAATAAGAAAGGAGAAGGGGCCTCAATTGCAGTGATTTATCACTGCTGGCACAGAAATACGCAGCTTGAGCTAAACCAGCATGAAGCTGTGTGTGGAAATGTCTCACTGTCATGAGAACCATCCTCCTACAGGTATTTGACTGGAAGATTTATTTAGTCTGAAGGAGTGGGAGGTGCAATCATTTATTGTTGGTCCTGATTGCTCAGGAGGGCAATGGAAAATGGCCATTAAGTGTATTCTCCTCCTTCTGTCTGATGCTTATTCGATGTTTGCTTTTAGAGGATGATTTAGCAGCCCAGAACTGCACACGGGGGAAGTAGTGTCAAGCCAGTTGATTCCATTCTACTTCTGTTATAGTAGCTCTTTCCATGGCTCTTGTGTCTGCAGTTTCCATTTCTCCCTTGCACTGTCTTTTCATTTGTGTAGAGAGGAAGAACAGGGCAACAGGAGGACTTTTTGTTCGAGAAGAAGCTTAAGACATTATAGCTGCCTGGATATTGGTCTCCATCACTTGACACAGGTTACTCTATTTATCCCCAGTATTTCTCCAGCCACTGCTATCACAGGAACCAAGTAGTTTGCAGTTGTCCTCAGAGTTATCCCTACAGTACTCCCATGTGCAGAATTATCCATCCTCCCCAGTAATCCCTTGCTCAGTCTTGCAGCGTCTCTCCTGAGGTGCAGGAAAACCTCTTATTTCCATCCCTAACTACCTATCCCACTACATTTTCCTTGGACAGGACAGGCTTCCTTCCTGGCTTTCATTGCAGCCCTTTCCCAACCCAAGGCTGACAATCCATCCCTCCTACTCGAGCCTCCTCTGTCCCTAATGAGTTGACTTTAGTTTGAACATCCTGGGTGCTGTCAAACACTTGGATTGGACCAGCAGTTATTCCAGAGCCAGGGAGAGCTTCCAAACAGCTTGTGCGTATCCTTTCCAGCGGTCCAACAGCCAAAGAGTGGGAAATACAAGGTAAAGGAAAATCAGGCCCACTGAGGCATCGATGACCACAAGTCTCATATGCTCAGGTGAAGGCACAAGCTTTGGCATTGCTGGTTTTAGCCAAAGCATCAGCTCACTGCACTTATTTGCATGGGTACAGACAAAGTTCATTAGCTCTCCTTACATTTAGGGGAAAATTTGGCCTGAAAGAGCTTTGAGTTTTCTTTCAGTTGTTTGGATTTCTGATTTGTTGGCCCTGCTGTTCAGCTGGTTGGCCCAGTTCATAATTCAGCCCTTCTCCAGCTGATCAGAAGACTTTTGCATTCATTTACTCATTCCCACATTTCCTTAGTGAATAGCACCTCTAAGCCTTTTTATTTTCTCTCATGCTGATTGGGGCATCATGAGTATAACCACTCATCCCTTCTTACAGCTTGGTTACATTTGTGTTTTAATTGTTTATGTTCCGATACCACTAAGGAATTTATATATATGTATGTGTATATATAGTATATATAATATATATATAATATATCTGGTCTTCTTAATTGAAGCTCGTCTTAGAAGTACCTGAGTTAAGGAAACCCCACATATAGGAAAACAGAGGCAGGATCTCTGTGTTCACTTAATGCCTGGTTGGCCTTGGGTCACAGGAAAGGCCCTGCCCAGCACAGAGGGATTGAGTTCAGCTGGGGCTTCCTTCTGTATTCTCTAACCAGTCGTATCACCATTTGTTTCTCCTGTTATTGCTATTTTTAGGCTGAGACATCTTATTTAAAGGCTTTCGCTGGTCCCCTACTATTCTTTTTGTGTCCATTAGCTTTTGACTTCAGCATAACCCTTCATTGTCTACTTCAGACAGAGCTGTCTGACTGCTATGACCAGAAACAGCCTCCCTGAATCTTGTATTTATTCTCTGTGTCTGTTGGTTGGAAAGTTTGCCTCTTACCATTCTTGAAATGTTTCCAGACCACGGTTGTATGCAGACTGCTCTGCAGAGAGCCTTATTCACAGTTTGGTCACCTCCCAAGTAAGAGATTTCTCTCTGCTTGATGTTGAAGATGCAATTACAGGAGTGAACTTAACTGACCAGTTGGGGATGATGGTCCAGCCACCGCGTAGCAACCTTTTCACTGCACATTGGTGTGGCTCAAGCACTGTATGAATATACGAGCCTATGAGGTCCCTGATTCCCTTTATTTCAGACTTCCAAGCTGTTTTCCTGCACTGTGTTCATCAGCAATGCTGCAGAAGGAAGGGCTGGCAGCACACTATGCAGAGCTGATGTACAGCCCATAGAGCAGAAAGCTGTGTTGGAGCCCAGGAGGACTGTTTGCACCCCAGTTTGTGAACAGGGTTCAGAAATCAGCTGAAGACACATGGTTTTCCATAGGGGTTGAGCTGCCATCCAAGCTTCTTCCCTGAGACATCTTTGAAAGTCATACAGTAAGTGTCTTGAACATGCAAGATAAATGAATCCAAGTACTAGTAAATCAGAATTCCAGCAGCAAACCAGCACCTTATATCAGTGTTTTCCACAGATTTTTATACTTTGTTATCTTATGTTTCCTTGTTCAGTATTCTACAAGGTGCAGCTCAGTTAATCTCAGGTATCAGATAGTGGAGGCCAGGCATGAACCAGAATGAGGGTCAACATCCCACTCCTTCCCCAGAAGCCACATCTAGCAGCTTGGGATCAAGTACAGAGCACACCAATACTAGCCAGCCCCTTCTGCATCCCCCATACAAGCTCCTGGTACCGCAGAATTTAATGATGCTTTTTACAGCTTCAGTTTTCCCACAAAACATGTCATCCTTCTGTTTTCTTGGTGGCGAGGAAAAGGGGAAGAGGGGGTTTCAAGTCCTCCTGTAAGGAAGAGTGGAATTAATGTATAACCTGACATAAAGAGAGTTCTTGAGAAGACCAAGTAACAATACAAAGGAAAGGTGGAGGAAGTCCAAGCTGCTTGGTCATATGAATCATAGAATCATAGAATAGTCAGGGTTAGAAAGGACCTTAAGATCATCCAGTTCCAACCCCCCTGACAGGGGCAGGGACACCTCCCACTAAACCATGTCACCCAAGGTTATGTCAAACTCAACCTTGAACACTGCCAGCAATGGAGCATTCACAACTTCCCTGGACAACACATTCCAGTGCCTCACCACCCTTACAGTAAAGAATTTCTTCCTCAGATCCAATCTAAACT
>JASSUY010037288.1:8564-27636 GCA_032466535.1 Forpus xanthops
TCCCTGCCCATGGCAGGGGAGTTGGAACTGGATGATCTTAAGGTCCTTTCCAACCCTAACTATTCTATGATTCTATGATTCTATAACTCTTTTCTTCTTAATGAACCAAAAATAAGAAAAAAGAAATTGGTAGCAAGAAGCATAGTAATAGTCAGAATAATACTTTGATGTCCCAATTAAAAAAAAAAAAGAATGCTACTGTAGTATTTTTTGAAAGTCACACTATCAGGCGATATAAACTAGTCAAAGTTTAGTTTTGCATGTTAAGATTAAAGTTTGTGTTTGGGTTGAAAGTCACAAGCATTTTGAGATGCTTATTGCACTGTTTCATTCTTTTTCACTTTTGCATATTGCTAGTATGGCTTTCAAGTTTTAAAATTGAGAAAATTCTAAATCTCAAAACATATACTTCCAGGTTAGGCATAAGCACTACAGTCAGCCCCGAAATTATGTTATTTTTCATTGCTGCATCTCTAGTTTTACTATTTATTTCAATTCACCTGTATTCTTTGGATTTTTTTCATAATGATTTACTAGTCTAAGGGATGCCAAAGAAAGGATCTTTAAAAAAAAAACCCTGAAGAGATGCAATGTCAAAATGGCAACATTAACAATTGAATTCAATTAGATAAGTGAAGAGATCTGATATCTTTAATTATCATTCTGTGTAGACCTAAGAAGCATTTTAAGTAGAGACATAATTAATTTTTTTACTCCCAAGCTAGTGCATTGAAAAATTAACTCATCTAAACAGAAAATATATAAAAAATTTCAGTGTAACAAGCCATACTTTCCCATATCCATACGTCAAAATATACAAGATGCATAACATTTTTTTTCCAGGGACAGCCTTATATGTGTAAAAAAAGAATTACTGACTTGGAAGGAGTCCCACAGACTCAGTGATCAGTGACATTTCAGCAAGGTTTTGACACAGCATCTTCTGACTTCTGTTGTTAGTACTGCAGGAATACATAGTAAGTTCTATATGTGTACAACTATGCAAGTTTGAAATAGTAAGTATAAAATTTCACAGTGCATAATTTTCTTTACAATGAGTATTCTATATTTTTTATTAGAATCTAATCACCAGCTGCTCTTTTTACTACACATCAAAATTCCCTGCGACTGTCTGTCTAGCCAGTTTTCCACCCATCTCACTGTCTCTTTATCTAGGTGTCACCAATGTGGTGACAATGAGGTCAAAACCATTTTCTGCTCAGTATCTACTGACCAGCATCTGGTCAGCTATTTTAAATAGTAGAAAGCCAACTAATGATTCTGTATATAAGTCATGTTAAACATTACATGCTAAAGAATTATTAAGTCTGCTTGCCTTGTTATCTGACATTTGCTAGAGCCATAGTAACACTGAAATAAACCACTGATGTCTGAATATATGACCACAATTCATTAATGATCTTCATCACCATCCATCAATATCTCAATAATAATTTTCTTATTTTTTATACCGAATGTTGTTACTATATTTCAATATGCTTCAGGATAAACTGGATTAATTGGATAGGAAAAGTTTTACATATCACTAGTTCCCCACTCCACCAAGTCTTAAATGGAAAAGTCTGTGACTTAGATAATAAATATAACTAATAATATGATCACTGAAGCTTTTCAACATAAAAGATCATTAAAAATTTTTCATAAGGCACACACTCCACATAAATGAAATGGTTGTTCCCTCTGTAGTCTAATCAGAATCCTCAGTAAGTTAAAAGGCCTATATAGTGTAAGTAAATGTCACTGAGATTACTCATATGCTTATAATTAGGTTTGAATAATGTTTTGCTGTGCTGGGACTAATGACCCTTGCAGTATGAAGCAAAACACTGCATCTACGAGCAACTAAACACCTTCTACCACTCCATTCAAAGGCACTTGAAAACATGCTGCATCTTCCAGGCTTGAAACTGTATGTGAAGGTCTTTTATATTGCTAACATTCTGGGTTACAAGCACATCAACCATTTCATTCATACATTCTTCTGGTTTAGGAAATTTTACTTATTGTCCATCCTCCAACTCAGAGCAACAAGGTAACTTGAAGATATTTTCCAAGTTTATGTTTAGATATTCATCTTGGTGAAAAAAAAAATGTGGAACAAGCTGTAATATCTCAATAGTCAAACCGCAGTTTCTAGATTCAAAATGATCACTGAAGTTTAAGTGCAATTTCTTGAAAGGTAAAGCACTGAAGGATTAAATATTTTTGAGGTATTTCAATTTTCCATTTGAAACAATTAGGCTTCCATCAAATTGCATGATACTGAAATGAAGAAACTGGCATCATAACCGTGAATGCCACACTAAATTTCTAAGCATTATATATATGACATAACACAAGCAGAACCATATTCTTTACTGGGAAAGAGAAAGCAAACTATGGTTGTATTCAAAACTTTACCAAATATGAATAAATTTCAAAAGAATTTCCCATGGTCTAAAACCAAACTGCAAACTTTTTAAGGAAAAATGTTGCATACTTTTTCTCTCTCAGTATTTACTAATGTAGAAAAGTAGCTATTATGATAAGGGCTAAAGGTACATCAAGGCCACAGAGTTTATTAAACTATCATGGTCTATTATGAAAAAATCTTCTCTGGCTATTATTAACACAGATTGGTTCAAAATAAGGTATATTATAAAAAAGTCATATATTGCAAAATGAGTTGCATTCCAACAAAGCTGCCATTACAATTCTGAATTAGACTTTACTTTGTTTCATAAAGAAACAGATAAGACCAAGCACTGTGACTCTAATTTCTGAGAAATGACAAGCTGATGAATTGCTGACTTTAAAGGTTAGCTTCTCTACATATGAAACCCTTGGCAACTAGAAGAATGAAGAACTGTCATTAAAAATGCTTGTTAGAAGAATGCATTTGCTTTAGTTTATTGGCATGTTCCATTTTTCTGCTTTTATTTTGTAAAAACATACCACACATGTTACTATTCAGGTTCCATTTATAAAAAATACAGAATGCAAACGTAGAAGTTTCTAGTGTTCATTATTCACTAACTTCTATGAAGTCTACCTTCCTCTCTTGCTGGACCAACCCCATAATTCTCTACTTGGCAAGTATTTCCAAAAGATTTTTCAAATGTTTTTTTACTTTCCCTCACTACTTTTCTTATCTTCCTCACTGCCTCCCCTTCTCCATGTATACATTTTATTATCCTCATTTAGATCTTGCATTTCAAAAGAGCAATTTGGTATATGACACAGGACACAAAATATCTCTGTAAATACGAAGGATATTATACCTCTGCTCATGGAAATGGATATATAACTGTATATAACTGTACAGTTAATTTTACTCCATTCGAAGCTTTTTTCCACGCTCAGCAACGCTTCTGCATTTTGAAATAAGTTTGTCACATCTGAATTAAGTGTGTTCATACCTGTGTCAACTATGCAAATGAAAATTTGTATTCATGGCTTCCACAGATTTCATGGTTATAGGAAATTGAAGTTATTTAATGTGACAGAAAATGCATTGGAAACAAACTATCTCCTGAAGTCAACAGGATTCTTGAATTAAGTGGTCTGCCCTTTAGCAGCTATTTTTTCTTCAATATAACCCAATTACCAAGCTCAAATGTATTCCCCTTATAACAGGCTATGTGAAATCACAAAGCAAACTGATTTTTTATGTGTATTTTTATGTATAACATTTATTTATTTTTAATGAACTTTATAACTTGTAAAATATCAAGTCTAATATTAGGCAGGGAAATTGCCTTTGGAAAATGAAGATTAAAACATTCATGGACATCCAATAAAGCAAACTATTTTCATAAATATATATTGACTTTAATTAAAATGCTTGTGTGAAGACATAAAAATAATTGGTGGACGTGGGTGATTTCTTGTTAGAGAATTGACATATGCCTGCTCTGAATGAAAACAGCTATGCGCAGCTGGTCATGTAGCAGGGGTAACCCTTGGCTACCTCTGTGCAGCCAACCGTGGAAAAGAAGTAACTCCTGGATAGCTAACAAAACAAGAATGCAGGCCTGGAAGATAACAAGGAGCTAATATAAGGAGGTTGCTAAATTGGACTGTAAATCTTGCTTGCTTACAAAAATGACACTTTGGGTTGAAACATGTTAACCAATAATATACTTGTTGCTAAGTATATGTAACCAATCAGAGAAGAAAGACATGTAATGTTAGAGTTATTAGCCTGAAGTATATGAACTGTAACTGCACCATCAATAAACGGGCTTTAGTCTAATTATATTGATTCCTGACTGAGTCCTTGCAGCAGGTGGAGGAAAGCTGTAAGACATTTCCCAAGTACAATCAGAGACTTATCCTGTGGTTGCAGTACCTCAACTGAAAATTAGCCTTTCTTTTTAGGAATCAATTAATATTTCATTTCACCTATGTAATTAACTAAGAAGTAAAATTATTCCAACATGACATTTAACTTGAGTCACATCTCAGATTTATTGCACATTCTGTAGCATTTAACATATCTATAAATTTATTTTTGCAAAATTATTTGAAAAACTGTCTTGCTCCCCATTCCCACCACAGAATTACTGTTTCTTTGAAATGTATTATATCAAAAAAATTTTACAGTACAGTACTATTATTTCTGGTCAGGTCTTGCTGTATTTCTGTATAGCCTTGTGGTTATAATAATAATAATAACAGTAAAAAATAAAATATTATTATAATCATAATTATTATTGTTTTGACAATACTTACCTACAGCATTTAAGAGACATAAAATGGAGCCAAAAAGTATTTGTTGTGCTTAATGCAGAGTAGATGCTTCTGAAGATGCAAAGAACAAGATGAAAGGTATATAAATTCAGTCACTACCCCCAGTTTTTCTTTTCTATGGGGACATGTGTATCTATTCTATTTAGCGTGCTTATTTATATTCTATCAAAAAATTGTATTATGATGGTTAGCATCCTAGAACTCACTATTCAGATAGTCAGCCATAATTCCCTATTCACTGAAGTATATTAAAATATTCTGCCAATGTAGTATTAAATATCCAGAAAGAAAAGTTTCTCAAGATTTGAAGAAGTGTAGAAAGAAATCATAAGGCTGTTTGACTCTTAAAAAGCCATTAGAGATCTCTCAAATGCTGTCAAAACTTCCCTCCACTCCAAGTTTTCTCTCAATAAATGCCACATAATATGCCAGACTTAAGGGAGTAACATAATTACCTTATCACAATAAACAACCTTTTGCAATGACATCTTGGAAGAGGATTCACACAGCCAAAATTTAAGATACGTCACTTGCAATTCTTAAGGAAAGCACCCTAAAAAGCTTTAAAGCAAGGGCCTTGAAGTGCTCTTGAAAGCACGAGAACTTTTTAAAAGACAAGAACTACCCCATTCCTTTTTTTATACAGGACTTACCCTCAAATCCTTTGTGTAAGACTGAAAGAGTTTGTTAACAAATTCCCCCTTGCCCTGCTTTACATTTGCTGTCATCACAGTACATACTATTTCCCTGAAGGAAAAGAATGCTTTCTGTCATCCTGGAGACTATGCATCTGCTCTTTGCTCTGCTCAGTATTTGCCTACTCTTTCTTTATATTACAAGGTCTCTGCTTGTGAGTCTTCTATCACGCTCTTCAGAATATCTCCCTTGCACTGCAGAAGTTTTTATTGGTTACGCATGCATGTAGAAGAAATAACCACTTTTCTCTTAAGTAGATTCCTTCTGATTGAGAGTGTTGCAGACAACAAAGGCAATTATGTGCCCCTTCCCCACTCACAACTGGTCATCCACACCCTTTAACACAAACAGTAAACCAAACAGATGCGAAGTGCTTCACACCTAAATGCAATAACACAATGCCTATACCTAAATATCATGCACTGCAAAGCTTAATTTTTGTGATTATATTGTCACTGGGTTGGAAGTTCAACCGTGTACAAAAAGAACACTGTAATGGCATAACTGAATAGATGTGACTACTTTTACTACTAGCAAGAAGAAAGCATGAATATCATGCCTGGTTGCAAATGTAACTGAAGTTACATCAGCACTTATTAATTACAACTCTATAATTTCACTGACATTAAAATGAATCCCTGCTACTACGGTTTCAAAAGGGCCACTTTTGAAATAAATTTCCATGCAATATAGAATGATTTCAAGCCAAAAACTAACAATGTATTTTTACTTACAGAAGACAAGCGAATTCACAAGATCACTCTCTTACCATGGTGTAGTTGTGAGCCACCTTCATAAGCTCTGTACATCCTTGCGCATCAGCAAATGCTCGTATTCCCAAACAGTTGGAAGGGTGCAAAAGTTTCATTAGAAAATGGCAGCAAACCTCTACTACTTGTGGGAGCTGGAGGAGGCATGCAGCTGCTAGAAGATTTTCAATTGTGTCTTCTTTCAATTCCAGGCAGCCTTAAAAAAAAAAAAAAAATGGATGCAAACTTATTTACTTGGTATTTACAAAACATGCAGTATGAAGAGATCTTTTATAAATAATCTGAGATCCATTTAAAAAACTCTACAGAAAAAGTGAAAAGAAGGAGGATTAGTCTCTATGACTGGACACTTCAGGTACCTGAACATTACAGTATTAGAAACATTTCTTTTTAAACTACTATTAACTCAACTGTATAAGGATAAAAAATAGACTGTAAAGTGTGGAAAGGAAAAGAAGACATAGAAATACCGTATTTTTTACCTCAGACTATCATCTAAGTAAGTATCTCAGTATCAACCAGGTTGTGATTTCTCCTCCACCTGCACACTGAAACTGGTGATAAAATTGGCATTCTTTTCAGTGGTGCAGAGCAAAATCCACAACCATCTCTCTGCAAGGAACTAAATAACTGTCTATCTTAGTATGACTAAAACCATAAAAATATCTTCGAAATAGGGCTTAAAAGTCTTCAAATTTTGTGTTGGTTGTTTGTAATGCAACTTTGGGATTAATTTTATCGGAGTAACACATGGCAGGCTTCTCATAGCATATAGGTCTTCTAAAAGGCTCCATATTAGATAAAAGAACATATATGGATGCATAATATTTATCTTACATTAATACTTAACATAATTTCACAATTTCACAAGGTAATGCTTTTTATCTTGCAGACTGATAGACATTTAAATGAATAAAAGGTAAAACAGATCAAAATCAAAAAAATATTTCCTTTAATGAGAAAAAAAGTATCATTTTGCCATCATGCTCCCCCCTCAATGATTATTTTTAAATGGGGGGTTTACATTAGTATCTCATATAACTTTCTTACATTAATAATTTATGAAACTAAATTAGAGATCACAATGACATCTTGGAAAACTGGAAAAAAAATAGGAAATTAAAATGTGGAAACATAAATTCTAAGAAACTGCCACGGTTTAAGCCCCTCATGCAGTTCTGCTCACTCACTCCCCCCTCTTTCTTCCCTCAGTCCCCGGGGGGGATGGGGAGGAGAATTGAAAGAATGCAACTACCACAGTTTGAGATAAGAAAGGTAAGAACAGTTTAGTAACTAAAGTATAACACAAATCACTACTGCTACCACTAGTAATGACAAGGCAAATACAAGGAAAGAATACAAGAGCTCACCAACTAATTTCCACCCAGCCTGACCGAACAGTGCACCCCCCCATCACCTGACACCAAGCCCGAACACGAGTGCCCCCCATCACCACACACCAAGTCTGACCACACAGTGCACAACCCCCCACCCTTCCAGGTCTCTGCTCTCCATTTCTATATCCTGGGCATGACGTGCTCTGGTATAGAATACCTCTTTGGTCAGTTTGGGTCAGGTGCCTTGTCTCTGCTTCTTCCCAGCTTCCTCCCGTCTTCCCCACCTCCCTGGCAGAGCATGAAACTCAGAAAGTCCTTGGCCAGCCTAAATATTCTAAGCCATAACTATAAACATTGGTGTTATCAACGCTGTTCCCAAGCCGAAAATTAAAACCACAGTGCTGCACCAGCTACTACGAGAAAGAGAAAAATGACTGCTGCTGCTGAACCCATGACAGAAACTAACATGATTTTATTTTGCTGCACTTGGAAAAAAGTCATTTCGGTCTACAGGAGGATTAACTGCATATTGATATTTCCGTTCAAAGTAATACAGTTCAACAGTCAGATAAAATCACTCTTTTCTCTACTTACCCGTTTGGTTTTTTTTATTTATTGTCACATAAAGAGAAATCTACAAATCTTAATAGTTCTATTACATGGCACGAAGTAGTTCTGAAATCCTCAACATTACAACAGAATGCCATTGAAAAGAAAAGCTGCTTAATACTGCAATACCAACCCAAAATACAATAACCTTAACACTGAAGATCTCATCTTTTCTCCTTCATTCAGTGTATCTAGGGCTTTTAATATCAGATGGTAGCCAAGAAGTTATACTTTACTGGATTTGGTTATAAAAAAATCCATTTGCAAAGGTGAGAGTATCAGATCAAGTACACAGAATAATTTCAGTGGCTTTCCTCTACTTAATTTTATGTTTCTGTTAATGTCACGTGTGTTTCTTTTCACATTATTTGCCTTTTTCTCTTAATTTCTGTCCATCACGTGTTTACATAATGTGATTAGAAGGCACACTCAGCAACTGGTTCTTGGCTGACCCATATCTTTATGAATGATGTTCCCACATGGGCTACATGCTTGCAGGTAACAACTTCTCATTATCTACAATACAGATTCACTGTGTCTTGTGGAAGCTACCATAAGATGTTTTCAGGTTAAAACTGATCATCCCAGTACCAGAAGGAAGAAACATGAAAAATATGCAGAACAGCTATGAAAAGTAGATAAGACTGAGAAATGCGCAATTAAAACTAAATTAGAAAAATGAAGTTTAAAATCTCCTTTTCTTATATGCCTATATTCTTGTTATTCATGCATTCTTATACTTCAAAAGCTGAAAGAAGCCTCTGGACCTACAACCTGATCCAGATAACATTTGCATAATGACATAAACACTGGAAGAATCACCACCCTTTATGAGGAAAGGTAACAGCGCCACAGTTTGTCTTTCTACCGCTAAATGTAGCCTTTGGGGAAAAAACCTACAGAAAACAGTTGAAGCCACATCAATCTATTTATTTTCAAAATGAAGATATTTTCTATTAACTTTAAGGAAAACTACTACTAGAAGGGTACTAGTTGGGAATTAGTAGGATTAAATTAAATTTAAATCAATAAAATTATTACCTGTTTTATAAATTATGTATTTTTTTATGTAACCACCATCACCAGTTTGAAGGAGATCCTTCACATTTTTATGGAAGAGTGTGAACAAGTTTGTGCTTTATATATTAATTGAGTAAACATACAATGGCTTCTGGGATATCTGGGGTATGAATACATTGTAATTTTATTTCTTTTTAACTAATTCAAAAGCACTAATTTACTACTTATTATGTTTAGCATAAGAGCTAGAAAATTACACTTAGCTTCAGTTAAAGTGTACTGTTCTTCTTTCTTTCAGTACTACCATATCCTGCTTTGTTTGTTGTGTTGTTTAATATTTTTTGTTGGTTGCTTGGTTGGTTGGTTTTTTCCCCCCTTTTTTCTGTATAAACATAAGAAGATATCACTTCAAAGGATCTGTTTATACAAAGCATTAGTTTCAATGATAGCTAAGTATTGAATCCACACAAATGGCTTCTAGGTCCTACTTATCTTCATTTTTCAACATCAAGACATCTTCGTAAATTTCTTCACAAGGTCTGAATTTGCTTTTTCAATAGAGTGCTATGACCTTTTAACATAAATTCCTCCAGGATATCCAATGTTTATCATGCCAAAGTTTAAAATAAAAATATGTTAAGAGACTCAGTATTTACAGTGTCAACTACAGACAGTTTCATATTGACAATCAGAATGTCCAAGCATCTACTTAAAAATGTTTAATAGACTATCCAAGGAGACATTGATACTACTGCTTCTTCAATTCACCTCCTCCTCACATTTTTAAGCAATTAGGGGCTTACACAAGTACTTCAGTCTGAGCAAAACAAATTAACCAAAGCTTAAAATCTACCTCATTTTGTATCATATTAATTGGTTGATGAAAAAAAAAATAAAACACAACAATGAGAAGAACTTCAACGGATCCTAATTATTACTCTAAATTATAGTTCTATTTGTGACAAATTTATGTTCAGAACTTTTTCAGAAGCTAAAATGCCTGTCTTTAGGATACATCCTTATAAAGAATAAATAGATTTTATTACATCACAAAACCAGAAACAGATATATTATATAAAAATTCTCTGATACCTTTATTCTTCTGCTAAATCTTTTTACTAGGTCAAGGAGCATTTTGGGGATTTTTTTATTTCTTTTTAAACTTATATTTTCATTTTAACCTTTCTCCTACTCCTTAAGCTACACTGTTACAACTAATTTTGTGTACAGGGAATCACTGCGTATCTGACCACCTTCGCATGATGTTATTAAGTTCAGCATGCATCACAACAATCAGCCTTCCACAGCTATTGAACAGGAGGTATCACTAAAAATATGGTGGGACCACTCACTTGCTCTGTGCATAAGCAACAATTTTAACCCAGATCCATAAGATACGGTAATAGCATTTTACCTTATGCGCACAGTAATTTTTTTTTTCTGTATTGTAAACACACATTCAACAATTCATAGCAAAATTCTTTAACATGCTTAAGATAGTTGTGAGTAAGGGTGTGTCAGTGACACCATGAGAATTATCAAGGAATTGGAAACTAAAGTCAGAATTCATTTTGATCAGATATTTATGTTTTGAACCTTTCTATTCCATGTGTCTCAATCGTGACGCATGATACATGATCTTGTAGTGCAGTTCTGAAGAGTTTCTGAATGCAGTTATGTCCATAGGCTAGTTGTAGGAACACAGCTTCTCTATTAGTTGTTTGAGTTTTTTTTTTTTTAAATAAAAACTAAGTAGTATTGAGATAATATTTATTCAAATTTTGCACAGTGGATTAATTGCTTGCAGTTATGTTTATAAGAATAAACTGCATCAAATTCCAGTGAAGACTAAAAAGAATTTACAAGAAAGGTCCCGTGTTTCACTCTTGTGAGACCTCACTTGAAGTATTGCGCGCAGTTCTAGTGTCCTCAACATAAAAGGACATGGAACTGTTGGAACAAGTCCAGAAGAGGGCCATGAGGATGATCAAGGTTCTGGAGCAACTCCCATATAAGGACAGGCTGAGAAAGTTGGGGTTGTTCAGCCTGGAGAAGAGAAGGCTGCATGACATCTCACAGCAGCCCTACAGCACCTGAAGGGGGCCTATAGGGATGCTCGTGAGGGACTCTTCATGAGGGACTATAGTGATAGGACAAGGGGTAATGGGTTCAAACTTAAACAGGGAAAGTTTAGACTGGATATGAGGAAGAAATTCTTTACTGTAAGGGTGGTGAGGCACTGTAATGGGTTGCCCAGAGAAGTTGTGAATGTTCCCTTGCTGGTGGTGTTCAAGGCCAGGCTGGACAGAGCCTTGGGTGGCATGGTTTAGTGGGAGGTGTCTCTGCCCATGGCAGGGGGGTTGGAACTAGATGATCTTAAGGTCCTTTCCAACCCTAACTATTCTATGATTCTACAATTCTATGATTTTATATTGCTATAATAGACTTTTTTCATATTGCTTATTAGTATCTTGTCAAATCTTAGGTATCAGCCAGGTAGCCATCTGAGTTAACAGTCAGATTTACAGTTAATGGAAAACCATATGAGCTGTTAGAACAGTTTATATCTGCCTTGTATCTGTTTTAGAATGAGATGACTCACTTCCTAAAAGCAATTATTTCTTGCTTTTAACTACAAAAGGAGCACCTTCATTTGACCTACTGAGACACTGCCAATATCTATATTTGCTGATAAGAACTCAGTCCATCTGCTCCCAAACATGCAGAACTGGAATCATTGGAATCATCAGGTATCAGGTAATGAAATCACTGGAAATGTTTCACATCCTTAATATGCTCTTTGGGTTCAATTCTGATGATAATTCTCTCTGATACTGCCAACTCCAGGCAATGTCAGGATATTCAAATGAACAAAAAAAATACTACCCCTAAAAAGGAATAGTCTCTGACACAGATAATGCAATTTAAATTCAAGGAGACAGGATCAGCCCATTCCCTATTACCAGACTACTCATCTTACATACTAGCAGCCAAAACCTAAACCAAACACAAACTAACCCTAAAAGTATGTATGACATAGAGATGTGTTTACTTGATGGTGCTGATGAACCACTTGATTTTTTTGGCAGCTATTTTGGTATCAGCCACCAGAAGTAAAAGACAAGTTAAACCATATGACTTAAGTAGGGAAACTTTTTTTTCCCAGTGGAATATTTTTTTCCTCGACTTCAATCCTCCTCAACTCTAAACCAAGTCATCTGATTGGAACAGACTGATTTTCTGTTCATTCAGCATCTCTTTTTAATCCTTGTGGATAAAAATCAATTGAAAAGGACACCTTATTTTAACTCCTCTTCACACAGGAGACTTTAAATGAACCGCCTCAAGGACAAAGGAGCTCAGCTTTCAGGTCTGAAGGAGAAGTACTTTACTCTCCACATACGAAGCTAGCTCAGAAGCAGGAATATTCACCTCTGCCAGAACAGGGTGATGATTTAGCAGCTTGTACTAGGGTAGCACTGAGAAGTCCTTATTCACGCTTAAAGAACAGAAAGTTACAAAGAGATGTTGATTGTTCACAAAAGATTTTTGCTTATGTTCCCATCTTACAGCCTAATGAAATCTGCTTTCCTTTAGGCTGGATTGCACTTCTGGTGGAAGTGAATACTACAGTCATACCCTGTTCAGTGGGTACATTTCATTACAGTTGCTGTGCCATGGTCACAGAACAGAAAGGGAATGAAGGCATGTTTTACAATGCAAGAACAAGAGCAGAGTAATGTGTGAAAGGTGCGAACCTCTTTCACAAACTGCCACAGTGATTCTGAATTTTTTACTTTCTTTTGGAATTGTGGATACACAGCTAAGCAGCCACCTGCTCAGCAGAGTGGATATGGGTACAAGTCTCCACTGAAGGAACTCAGAGGAAAGCACATTAAAGATGGAGACACTAACTATGTTCCATAACAGTCTAGATCATTCTGAATGCTGAGAATCTATGGATATCCAGTTCGGAGCTCTTTTCCAAGTAATTTTCATACAGTGCACCAAAAGAATGAGAAAACAGCTGATCCTAATACATAATTGCAAATTTTGTACAGTAATTGAGTATCCTGGGTAGAAGTAGAAGCAGTAACAGTTCATTTTATTGCGGAACTCCAGAAATTAATAAGGACTTAGCATTTCAATGACAGGAATGGAAAACACCTAGTCCAGCTGGACACAAGTTCCTTGGAGCAGGGATTGCTCAAAAAAGAGAGACAGACAGTCTTTGCAGTTCATTAAGATAAGAGTCTATAAAGATGTTTCACTCAGACCTGAATTACATAAAATCCTATAGCTTGTTTTAGGATCAGAAAGACATTTGGTGTAGGAAGGCATCTGATTCCAAGCAGGTTGATATCCAGAGATGGAAGATAACAGTCTAGTCCTACAGCTAATGTGAGGAAATTTGGAAGATTCTTGCATTGTACACATGGACAGTATGTCTGATAATTTAATCCAGAAATAATCCTTGGTGTTGCACTAAGTTTTAGCTGATACATAAATAAAAACTTAATGAGGAATACGATATGAATCTTGTCAATTGCTCCAGTACTAGTAACAAATGTAACCTGAGCAAAAGTACATATGACCTTGGAAGCATAGTCAATGCAGAACATCTGTGGACAGATCATGAGATCATTACCACCTTCGCATCACCTAAACTGAAGCAACCCTGATGAAAAAAAAAAAAAAAGCTTCTCTGGATAACTGCAATTGCATTGATTCTTAAAGAGGAGTTTATGACAAGTATCTGCTTCTGGTAAAGAACTTCACAGAGGATCTTCCATATCTGGAAGTTAAGTTATTCAAAGTCTACATCGATTTGGTATGATTTATGACCGTTTTTCTGGACTCTCCGTTACACAATGGCTAACAAAGTCTTACAGGTCAATTAAATTACCTTAATTTGCCCTTTTATAAGTCATCTCAAAGTTCCTGGAACAATTGTTCTCTCATTTGAAGTGAATAGCCATTCACAATGGCTTATTCTGTGAAACTGCAAAGTCAGCCGTCAAATACATGAGACAGCAGCAGGCAATAGTCTCCTGCAAAAAAATGCTAGATAGAGACGTTCATAGGGGTTTCTAACGTGATATCACAGAATAAACAACTCCTGAACTTACTCAAATTATCACAAGGTAGAGGCAAAGACCTTCACAATATGCAGAGTGTCAGGGCTCACTCCAGTTTTCAATGTGATCAGTATCTCCTAGAGGGGAGTAGCCTGAAACACTGAAAATAGGCTACAATCACCTAAGAGCCAGGGACTGACTGAGCTGATGCCTTCAATAATGTGCATAAAGCCTTTCATATATACAGTTAAACTTGCCTGGGGCTTCCCTCTAACATGGAGACTAACTGCACTGAAATTTCTTGATATACACTAAACTTTGTCATCCTACAAACCACAGCAGGCACACTCAAACCGTACACTGAAGAATGATCCTGTGGCTGTGATAACTCCTGGACTGTGTGAACACTACGGATTCTCACAGGCTAAAACTATGCTAAGAATCATTCTCACTGTTTGTTTGTATAGGCAACCAAGTTTCCGCAATGAGAAAAACAAAGCAAAACCAACTTAAAATTTAAAAAAAAAAAAACACCTCCCTGGAATAGCTCATTAATAAAATTTCTGTTCTGAAGGACCTTAAATGTCCTTGTGCTTAAAGGCATTTCCTTTCTTGCAACATGCCTGCTGTCTGCCCTGTGTGTAACACTGACAGAGAAGGTACTTGACAGCACTTTAATTAAAGAATCTCCCAAATAAAATCTAATTAAAACCTATACAAAGGGCTTGAAACTCTTCTATGTATGATCCACATTCTTTTTCCTGGTTTTTTATCCCAGATGTGCATAAATAAATCAAGGACTTTTTGTTTTCTATTAGTTAAATGATTTTTGCTTTTTCAGTTTCATTAACAGTATGAAAGCACAAGACTATTCTTCTGATCACTGTTGAGAATGCATACTAATTAGATAGCCTGGTGCAGTATGAGAAAATCTATAGTAACTTCACAGCTCTTTTGTAACTTCAAAGGAAGGCTCCCAGAGTCACCAATGGCAGGAAAGGCCAGAAACTCAATCTCTAGTTCCAGTTCTATCTAAAACATTAAAGCATAATTGCAAATAATGAAAACCCAAGTTTTAGGATCAAGGAAGCATTACCTAAGAAAATGAGGTTATCTTGAACTCTGCAAAGATGAAAGAATAAATATCAATGTATCCCCGGGCACTGGAATCTCAATCCTAGATTTTCTGCTATCACTCATCTTGCTGCTTGAAAAATGAAACACACTTTGTGCATAGCATTTGTATGTAAGTTTTGGCTTCATAGTTCCTTTGCTGGTTCACATGAAACATTTAAGAGACACACAAAAGAGGAAGCTTTGTTTCCTCTTAAGTTATAGTTCAACAACAGATGAAACATACTTTGTTTATTTGAATAAACCAACCAAATGAAGCAAAGTGTGAACAGATTAAAGCTGTACTTTGTATTGAAGTGGTACATATTTTATCAAATATATCCTTCACAAAAACCTTTGGGTTTACTCTGTGAATGTATGCAAAGTATAAAATAGCACATAATTTTAATGTAGTATTTTAGTTATAAACTTCCATCACATTTTTTTATATATAGCTATAATTTGAATAATACAAATTGTAATTATTTTACAATTTAGCTTATTTAATTAGAAAACTTCATGCTTATTTCAGATAAAACAATATGGATCCACTACCTTTTTAAATTTATTTATAAAATTCAGTTCTTCAGTTATAATCCTTACATATATAGTTAAATTTCAAAAAAATCCCAAGGCCCATCTAGCAGAGTTTATAGTACACATTTAAACACATCTTATTTTTTTCAGCTTTAAGCAAATTGTGTTTTAAAAGTACATCTATCACATTAACTTTACAATTACTCACATTGAATCTTCCCAGAAACTTCAACACCTTTTATTATCTTTAAATTAGTGGGATTTGGCAGTCTAATTTTCCGTCTTCCTGTTACTACTCTTAGATGGACAGCTGCCTTCACTTAGGGGCAGCGCTTGCCAAGTTTCCACAGAGCTTGATTCTCTGCCAGACAAACTATGACTATTCATATCATTCTACCAAATATCTACTATCATATATTACTGGCCAGTCTCTGAGTTAATGCATTTATGATCTGGTCTGATATAAGACGTTCACCTATTCAGTTACAAAATGTGTTTAGAAAGGGGCAAGAGAAAGAATATTTACTAATGATTTTAAAAAGTAGGCAATATAATTTTGTTGTTTTGAATAAACCAGAATTATGACATATTTCAGTAATTTACAGGTAATGGCTGTAAACAGCACCTTCAGAAATTCTCTCAGGAAAAATTATGTCCTTTTGTAAGTGTATGGCTGTTTCTGGAAGAAGGACTATTTTAATTAACAGAAGTTGAAAGAAAAAAATTGAAGATACACAAAGCAATGTGCAACTAATTACAAAACTAGTATTATCCCCTTTTTTTGTACTGATGGATATAGCAGAAGTTAACAACCCTCCTTTCAGATAAAAGATACTTATCTTTCTTCAGGTCTTTGTGATGTACAAATCCTCCCCTTCGATGAACTTTCATACTGATTATTTTTCAGCAGTATTTTATTGCTGGAACTGAAAGGTTTGGTATTGGTGCAGAATGCTTTCATCTCTACCAAGATGTTTCATAGCTATTATACACTTCTTTAACTACTATTTCATTTTTTGCTATGGCTGATACACATGAAATAATTTCACTAGATTAAAAAAAAATATATAAACCTGACTGAATTACAGTTATTATAATGAGAAAATAGTTCCCTTTTTAAAATCACACCTAAGAAGTTTTCCCCAGGAAAAATCTTCTAACAGCAGAAACTATATGTGAAATTAATTTCCTTTTTTTATCTCTTTCAGGTAAGAAGGTAGTGACAAAAAAAAAAAAAAAAAATAGAGAGGGAGTAACTGTCCATCTGTCAAAATGGTTTGCTATTCCTGGGGAAAAAGAATGAAGAGCTAAACTGGTCACATACATGAGCTGCTGAAACCTTTTTCACATACCATACAGCCAGTAATTGGAAAGCGGCAGCTGAATTCTCCAGATATTCTGTCCAGATTATGTAAACTCCAGATTACAGATTAAATGCTTGAAAGAGAACTTCTGTTAGCTGCTACATTGCAGGATAGCACAGCAGTGGATATTTCTTCCACTTTTCAGCATTTCCCTTGCCCACGTTGATGCATCACAAAGACGAATGTGATCCAAAAGAAAAGGAGACATGAACTAGTCTGGTGGTAAATAAAGAATCACAGGGCAAGAAAAAAGAAACCATAGATTTACCAGTGACAGATAAATCACTGCTGAGGTGAGTAGCTCGAGAAAAGCCGCCTTCAACACCTGAGCGGGAGGAAACTCAGCATCCAGGAGCCTCAACTCAGAGCGACGAGAGCCACCGAGGGAGCCTCAAGTCTTCGGCAGGATTTACCCAGGAGGTGGCAGCTCAGCTGATGCGAGCAGCTGACTCAGAGGGGGCGGAGCGACACCAGCCCTGGCTGATTAAAAAGCAGCTCCAGGGGCAGCGAGCGACCTAACAGGGCGGGTTTGAGGCAGTTTGTGCTGCAGTAGACGCAGGCAGGTGAGCAGGATGGAGCAGGTGAGCAGGATGGAGCAGGTGAGCAGGATGGAGCAGGTGAGCAGGATGGAGCAGGTGAGCGGGATGGTGAGCACTCACCGTATGACAAGGGCTCGGTATGGGAGCAGTGCTCAGGCTGCCCTGGTAGTGACCAGCGTAGGCACCAAGACAGAGCTGTTGAGGGTAAGCTGCAGTGCAGGGCTCGGGGTGTAGAGAGTGCCTGTGCTGCTCTCCTGAGGCGAGGATGCACAATGGGCAGGGCTGCACTCGCGGCTCCCTGGTGGTGGTTCTCCTGCAACAGGTGGCTGAGGTGCTGGACGCTGTTACTAGGCTGAAAAGATATCGGGGAAACTGAGGATGAAAGATGTCAGGGAAGCTGAGAGGAAGCAGCACTGCTTGCTCCAAGATCAGACTGTGCAGGGTCCTTAAGTGTCCACTGTCACTCATGCATGAAAGGAGGCTGCTAACTATGGAAGCTGGGAAACAGTAGCAAAACCAACAAAAGGAAGAGGACAATTAAAAGCCAGGGACTTTCTCCTAAATGTTGTCCCCACCCAGAACCACTTTGCTGTCCTGCAGGGGCCTGATGAGGAAACACACACCAGTTAGGAACAACTGGCTGATGCACTGGCAAAGAAGATTACTATTGGTGCTGCCAGGAAGAAGTGGCGGGTAATAGTGGTAAGGGGCTCTACTCTAAAAGGAAGAAGCATCTGTCTGTGTGCCTGACCCAGGCTCAGGGGAGGTATGTTGTCTACCAGGGGCTCGGATCAGGGATGTTGCAGAGAACCTGCCTGCTCTAAATTAGTCCACTGACTAATACCCACATCTAGTGATCCATGTGGGTGCTACTGATATAGATAATAGTAGCCTGGAGAACATAAAGAAGGACTACAGAGCCCTGGGAGAGGTGGTTAGGGGCACTGGAGCTCAGATTGTCTCTTTGTCAGTTCTCCAGGATACAGAGGAGGACCTTAAAAAGGCTAGGAGGATTAGCCAGGTTAATAAATGGTTAGAAGGGTGGTGCTGTATTCAGGGATTTGGGTACCTTGAACATAGGACGCAATTTAGTAGGCCAGGTCTATTGGGGGCTGGTAGAGCTGGTCTGACAAAGAAAGGGAAGAGTGGATTTGGTAGGAGGTGTGCCGAACCGGTCAAAGATGCTTTAAACTAGATGCATTGGGGGAGGGAGGCATCATTCCATCCCAACACACCCAGTCACTTGCCAGCAGCTAT
>JASSUY010037289.1:0-22590 GCA_032466535.1 Forpus xanthops
CCCAGGCACTGCCCGCCCACCGCGCCAGCCAATCGGCAGCCCCTCAGGCACTGCCCGCCCACCGCGCCAGCCAATCGGCAGCCCCTCAGGCACTGCCCGCCCACCACGCCAGCCAATGGCGAGCGGCCCCTTCCCAGCCCCGCAGCCGCCTCGCCGGGCTTGCCCCGCTCCCCCGGCCCCGCTGTCAGAGACGCGTTTCCGACCCGGGCCTTTGCTGAGCTCCAGTGCCTCACGGCCTGAGGCAACGCGGGCCGGCGGCGCCCGGTCCAGCCCCAAACGCTCAGGGAAGGCAGCGGAACGGAGCCGTCCCACAGCGCCCCGGGCGTGCACTGCAGACGGCTGCGCCCTGCAGCATCCCAGCTCCTCACAACAGAGGATTTCCCCCCCCACAACAGAGGATTTCCCCCCCCACCCCTTCCCGTTGTCATCCCAGGGAATCTTAGTTCCCACTGCAGGGCTGTGCTGCTGCTTTTACCAGGGGAGAAAGGAGGCCCCTTCCATGCCCCTTCTACAAACCATTTTGGTCCCTCTTCCCATCAACCTGGGGACAAAGGGGGCTAAGCCACCCCTGGGGTACAACTAGCCTTGCTGCAGTGTCAGTATGGCCCCTAAGCACCAGCAGACCTCCTGAACAATGGGGACAACACTGCTGAGAAACAAACAAGGCTCAGACGTGGCTTGTTACCTTCTCCCCCACCCCAGCCTGTCCTTTGAGCACAGGAGGGCTTCACCCAACATCTGCAGCTGCTCCAACACCTCTCGCTGCATCTCCACGGCCATGTGGTGCATGTGGTGGTTGAAGCTGTTGTACATGATCGCATTCTGGAACATGAGCATGAGGTCACGCTGGAACTGGACCATGGACTGAATTTGTCCCTTTGACAGTCTTCTCTTTATGCTGGTTAAATCCATGGGTCTATGAAAGACAGAATGAGAATTAAATTGCAGCCCGGGGGGGCAGGCATTCTTAAAGCTCTGCACGAAAGTGCTTGTCCTCATTTCAGCATGGCCATGAAAGCACAGCTATTTTCTATTAATTTTATTGCTCAGGACAAAGAGGGAGAAGTCAAAAATGCTTTTGAGACAAAAGTAAGTTTAGCCAATGTGACAAATGCTGTTCAGTCAACTTGGCAGGTCATTAGCAGTCACCTCTAAAAACCCCCTGAAGCTGAGCTCCAGAGAAGGCGAGCACAGCAATTCTAATTAGCCTTCATGAAGTCCAGGTTTTAGTCCAGGAGAAAGAAAAGTTACTAAAATAGGTATCCATTAAAACCCCTTAAAATTGAATGGTGCTGCTAGCAAAAATAGCAGTGCTGATAAAGGGAACATGATGGAGAATAAATATTATTTCCCTTATTTTGACAGAATGAGAAAATGAATGGCTGCAGAGAAGACAACTGTGACCAAAATAGAATGTAACCGAGCTCTGAAAAATGTCCTTAATCTCTTTGGGAAATATTCTTGTGACCCAATTCTCCACTCACAGTAAAACACCTGGGGAGCAAGCTGTGGATGAGGAGAGAGTATCTGCTGAGGGACATGCTTCCAACATGGGGAAAAGAGGCTGCTGAGCTGTAGAAGCTGGATCCTCTGCTCCGGCAGCGCTCACAGCTGCATGGGCTGTGCCCGGAATAAGTCAGCCATACAGTGCCAGCAAAGGGCAGGCAGAGTTCCTCTCAGCACCAGTCAGTGTAAGCTTCCAGGTTCTAATCACTCAGAAGGGAGACCAGTGGGAGAGGCTGGTGACAGCTGAAGTCTGGAAAAGGAGGAAGGCCCACTGGCCCTTTGGAAACCAGAGACCAAAAGGCCTAGAGAGAAATCAACTAGTGAGCACTTCCCTCCACAAACAAACTCACCTCTTTACCACATCCCTGTACCCAGGGGCTTGTTTCTCTGACACTGCCTTCAGAAATGGGCTGCTGTACCTACAGGGAGAAGCGCAAAGAATGATCTCTTGTCTGCTTCTCCACCAAAGACAGTATTGCCACATGGGCCGGTGCTTGCTTCTTCCAGCTTGCCATGAGGACTACAGCCAGCATTTGGTGGCTGGCAGGATGTGGCGAGGCGGGAGGCTGAGCCCCTCTCTGAAAGCTGGCTGTGCCAGCTGTGTAGGAAGCAACATTTGGGCTCTGCCACGTGAAGCAGAGGAAATAAATATGCAGTGTTTCCTGCAACTTTGCTGCACACAGCTGTTCCTGCTGCAAGGACAACCAGAAGCAAAGCCATGGAAAGACAAGGCAGCCTGTGGTGGCTGCTGTGGAGGGGAGGACAAGGCTTGGTGACACAGGAGCCAGAGATCAGGGCAATGTGTTCAGGAGCCAAGTCAATCCAACCCTTTGCCCCCACATACCTGTGACTGGCTATCATCTTCCAGATGGACAGGAGAGTTCTTTTGAAGAGCAGATGCTGCAAGGGGTTCTCACAGCTCAGCTGCACCCTGTGGAGGGAATACATTGCCAGATCATCACACTGGAGACAAAGTAGGAGGCAGCAATTTGTTAGCACCCACCACGTCCAGGTGGACGAAGTGCATGGATCCTTCTCTGCAGTTGTGCAAAGCCTCTCAGGGTGAAATGGTGTAAGCCATTTGAGATGGTGGATAACCATTTAGTTGTTCATTCTGCATCTGAATGCACAAATAAACATCCTAAATTCAGGAAAATGCAGAGCAATAGACAGAAACCACAGCTGAGCTGAGCAGGATCAAGTTGGATAGAAAAGCTCACACTACTCTGAAGTGTAGAACTTTACTGAGGTCTTTTTATTCAGTTTCTCATCCCCTCAAAACATGGTTTTCCTTTGAAAGGCAGCTCAGATGATCACACACATGTCAGAGCCTGCATGTGACTGATACACCTGCACCTGCCTAAAGCGCATGCTGCCTTAGAAGCTGGACTTGACATTGCTTGACAAAGCACGATGCTCAGATCACACAAGGTTCAGCTCCCTTGAGGAATTTTCCTTCTATTTTCCATTTGATCTCTTACTTAATCTTCTTATTTCAACTTAGGATCAATGCCCCAAAATGCTGGCAGATCCACAGAGACAGCACAAGTTACCTCCTTCCCTCCTGTTCTCCTTGGCTTTCTCACCTTCCTGGGTGTGACCTGTGTCATACACTTGCTCTCATGTGAGACAAAGGAAGCAACTCTGCTCTGCTGCACCTGCAAGAGAGCAGAACAAACTACTTACGGCTGCGTGTCAGCAGGGCTAGTGGAGTCCAGCACAGGGGCTGCAGAGGTATTATCACTATCATCTTGATCCTGGGCCTGATCACTCATCTCCTGTGGATGTGGCTCACCCAAAACTTGTTCTCCAGAGGTCTCCTGAGTCTTGTCCTGAAGAGCACAGAGGGAAAAGATATATCTAAAATGGCAGCCCATCACCTGAATCCTTTATCTAGAAGCCAGCCTGCTGCTTATGCAGTCTCAGCTGGGAGCTAGCTTGCTGTCTGTTACTGGAGGATGGTGTTTGCCCTTATTCACTGCGCTGTCCAGCATTCCAGTAACAGCTCACCTTTTGGATCATAACCACCTCTGGTGAATGCAAACACTGTGGGGCTGACTGATGCCCAGTGTTGCGTCTGTCTGCTTTTCTGGGAAGAGTCTCAGATCCAGAGAGGGCAATAAGGAGCTGAGGTAAGACTGCATTGGGCTCAAGACACAGGTAACAGGAAATCCTACAGTGCAACAGGATTGTTTCCTTACAAACTCCCACATGAATATGACAGAACAGACTCAGCCAGGAAGGAGAGTGTTGTTGTTGTATTGATTTGCCAACAAAATGTAGAGTTCAGGGAGAGAGGCTTTGGAGTCCTGAAGTGGGATCATGTGTAGAGGCATCTGAGAATCCTCAACTGATCTGAAGCAGAGAGCAGACTCCTCAAGAACAAAGTGGACACTGTGCTGTGGTTGGCTTTCAACACTGGGAAACCTGTGAAGGAACTGCTGGGAATAACAGCAGCGCCTTACAAGCTGGTGGGAGCCCACAGCCCCCTAGACACAGGACTGATGCAAACCCAGGCCAGACAGTGCCTGCTTCCAAGACATGATGGTCTCCAGGGGCAGATGGTTATTGCTATCACAGCCACGTGGGCCTGAAACCAGCCAAGCTGTGTGCTGCATAACACAGCAATTAGAACAAGGCAAGTATTCCAGTCTTGCCTCAAACCTGAGAGCAGACTGCCAGCTCTCATGAGTCACCTTTACACTGCCAAGGAGCAGTTCCTCCAACTCACATCTGAGGGTTTGATTTGCAACAAGCTTCCTGTTCATAAAGATACATATCCATACCTGAAACCCACATCCTTCCCCTCATGTATTTCTTTTGCATTCCCCTCCCTGCTGACTCCTCCTGTGTGTCCCTATCTCCCCACTTGGAACTTCCCCATCTCTTCTACAGCTGATTTCCTTTACTATCTCTTGACTATCATCCAGGCCCAGAGGCTCTCTTAGGATCACCTCACCCCTACCTCTCTTCCTGGGAAGTGTTTCTCATCTTCTGCCAGGATGTGTAGCTGACTTTCCTCTGCTGTTCCTGTGTATTTTTCCTGGCACCTTGCATCTTCCCCATCACACTGCTTCCCAGAGCTGTAGTGATCCCACCGAGTCCGTGATGACTCTGCACTGCTAATGCAGAGATGTTCCATCATCTGGGTTACCTGCAACATGGAGATTTACTGCTTCAAATTCTGAAGGCAAAAGGTAGAAGAAATAAACAGCACAGATGCTATTTTTGCTTTCACTCACGAATGCCTTTCCATTTTTAGGAATCCTTGCAAAATCTCCTGATGAAGCCCTGTGTTGTTATTGCAGTTTCAGTTCAGTGGCATCTCTGCGCTTTAGGTGAGCTGTTTCAGCAAAGCAACTGTTTGATTGTGATGCCAGCTCTAAACAGGAGGAAGGGCTAAGGCTTGGGGTAGGGAGCATGTGAACTTGGGGCATCTGCTCCTCCTCCAGACTGTTATTATGTTTAGGGATGGTGGAGCCCCTGATAACGCTCATCTTTCAGGAAGATGCCACCCACTTTCTTGTCATCCAAACAACCTTACCTCTGAGAAGAACTGGAGAAGACTGTCATCTTCACATGGCCTCTCTGGCTTTTGGTAGTCTTCACTATCATCCTCCCAGAGAGGCTCACTGAACTCCAGCTCATGGTCTGCCTCTTGGCTGCTCTCCTGTAGCTTCTCCATGGCCACCTCTTCAGTATTCCTCCAGCTCCCCATGTCCAGATTCAAGCTTGAATCCCAGCTATGAAGAGACTGGAAGTCACTGCTCTTCTCTGACTTGCCGTGAGACTCTGCCTCAGAATCCCACCACACCCAGGTATGTCCCACCTGCAAACAAACATAAAGAGACAGCAACGTCTGTTAACCCTGATCCAGAACTGCAAAGCCCAGCTCATGTCCTGACACACGGAGAGCCAAACCATGGGAAGGACTCTGTGAGATGAGCAGCCTGCATCAGAGCCCTCATCACAGCACGTGGTGGGGCTGTAGCTCTGCAACACAAATGACCACTTCAGAGCAACTGAACTTTTGGTTTTCTTGTGCCTGTGCTATGCTCTCCCCCTGCCCAGGGGTCTGTGAGTTACTGTGCTCGGGTGATGCATGTTTTAAGGTGCCAAAGGCATTCAGTAGAAAGCTCAAACCATGTCATGCCAGGGCTCCTGAGAGCCAACTGAGACAGTTGTGAACACCTACAGACTCCAAGGACAACTCACTGAAATTCCCTTTGTTGCCCCTTTACATTTATACTTTTTACATAAAACCTCTTTGTACTGGAAATAACTTATTACAAACCCTACAGGTACTTTGTTTTGAAAGTGACAAATGCGATTTGGCTGGATGGTGGTATCTTGTGTACCCAGTGAGAAGAACTATAACCACATGCTGATGGGACAGTTCTACACAGCTCAGAAAATAAAAGCGTTCTTTAAGAAGGAAGAAACCATTCATTTCATCTCTGTTCAATAGTCCTTGCCTAAGTGTCTCCTGCTGCATAAGTCCACTATGAGTTCTCTAAGTTAGGGAACTGCTTGCAGAGTCACAGTAACAACAGTAAAGGCTGCAAGAAAAACGTGTATCTTGCCACTGAATTCACTGCTGGGTGCAGTACCTACGGAGAATTCTATGCATTAATTAGCAGTGTCTTGACAGTTTTAATTATGTACAACCTAATTTCCCCAGACTTTTGAACAAGCACATTTCTCGCCAATTTCCTTTTGCATTCTCAGAGCTGCTAGCACAGTTACGGATATAGCTCGTGGTGCACAACCGGGAGAAACGAGGAATCCATTGGGTTTGGGATGAGAAAACTTGTTTGCTTACTTTATGAACAAGGAGCTAGGATCTAAAAGGCTGTTCTGAAACCTCTTTCAAAGTTAACTTCAGTGGAAGCAGATGAAATACGATGAGGTAAGAGATAACATTACCTGCTCTCACCTTCCAGCTGAAGGAGTTGGGCAAACTGTGATTTCATCTGAAGAGTAACCCCATGCCTAAAGCGCTTTTCTGCACCAGCAGCAGAGCTGGCTGCACATGCAGAACCAGCCACCATAGCTTAGCTAAGAACCGAAAAGCCTTAGCCCAGGGTAATCCAATCACTTGTCATCATCTTTCTGTATTCCAGTTGAGAGGGATAAGGATTTTCAAATCAGGAAGCCCAGGGAACTTGAGCATAAGCATCGATTAAAAAGCTCTTTGGCCTTATGTTCAGTTTTACTAAATCCTGGAAGACTCAAGATGCCAGAGAGCAGAGCAGCAGCATCAGTGCAAGACAAGTAGGATGAGCGAAATGATTACAGACTGCTTAGTTCCACACTAATTCTGTACCAAAAAAAAAGGACAAAATGATACAGACTTCAGCTCTTAATTAAGAACTGGCTGACAGCTCTTAATTATGTTGGCTACATAAGTCACCAGCAAGGAATCATTATCAAATTGTAAAGTTTTAGTTCCCTTTGGGGAGATCAGGCACTGTGAAACCCTTGCTGATAAAAGAAGCTGTTTGAAATAAAGACTATGGCCTCTAAAAGGAACATACACATCAAAACAAGAAAAATGATAAAAGCCCGAAGTCTGGTACCTGAAATGCAGAATTCACAATGAAGTAGGAAAAAAAAAAGAAAGAAAAAAAGAAAGAGAAAAATAAAAAAAGAACAATTTGCTAAAGACATAAAAGCAAATAACAACAACAAACCCCGTCAAAAACATCAGAAGCAGAGAGCTGCCAGATGATCAGTGGGGATGACGCATGATCAGTGCCAAACATCTCAGTGGAAAATAGGGCCAGTTGGAAAAACCAAATTAATCATCGTTATCAGCAGTTGCCACAGAGGAGATCACAGGAGACTTTCATTTGGAATGGGTCTGGGAGACTGTTTCTAATTAAAATGTCAACAGGGGAGATTTTAGAACAACTTGAGGGAGGGAATAAACCTTTGAACTCATTAAGATTCACTTATGGATCCTAAAGAAGCTTAAATATAACGTGACTATGCCTATACTGTGTAACCTGTCACTTAAGTTAGCCCCAACACAGGAAAACCAGAAAGGTTGCTTGTATCTGTCTGTTACAGGGTGGCTGTTGGGAGATGCAGCACAGTAAGCCGCAGTTCTGCACTAGACAGATTAGAATGAAGCATTAGGAAAAACAGAATTAGTAGTCAGGGTGTGAGATGATGAACTGGGAAAGAAGCAATGGGGCTCTGCACAGAAAATAATCTCTTAAAGATCTTAAATGGCATTAGAGACTATTAAAATGTTATAGGAAAAGCAAAAAGGGTCTTTGAGAGAAAAATATCTGGCTAAGAGAAGAAACCAATGCTAGGAATGAACAGCAATGCCTTCCATAATGAAAGCAAGTTACTAGTGGGCATGCTAAAAGTCCTCCTATGTGCTGCAACCTCAGTTTTTCAACACAGACAAAGATGGGGCAGTGCTGTTACACAGAGGGAGTCAGACTCTGTGGCCAACAGTGAAAGGAGAGGGGGCAGTGATGACAAGCTGCACCAAAGGGAATTCAGACTGGATGACTGTTTACTCTGTGAGGATGGGTAAGCACTGAAACCAGTTGTCTGGAGATGACAGGGAATCTCCATTCCTGGAGATTTTCAGAATTTGACTAGACAAGGCTCTGAGAAACCCAATCTAAATTTGAAGCTGGCTCAGCTTTAAGCAAGTTGCACTAGAGGAATATGCAGAGGTCACAGAATCATATTGTCAGAGAACAGTATCTTACTTAGAATCATAGTATTGGAAATAGGAACCTTTAAAGGTCATTTAGTCTGACGCTCCAGCAATAAGCAAGAATGTCTTTAACTAGGTCTGGTTTTTCAGAGCTCCATCCAGCCTGGCCTTGAATGTTTCCAGGGAGGGGGCACCTACCACCTCTGGGCAACTTGTGCCAAAGCCTTACCACCCTCACCATGAAAATTTTCTTCCTATATCTAACCTGAGTCAGTTTAAAACCATTACCCTTTGTCCTACTGCAACAGGGCTACTAAAAAGTTTGTCCATAAAATACATGAAAGCCAAAAGAACCCTGTAACTTTTTGTGCTATGAAATTAACAAGCTGTGATCTCTGGAAAGTGAGGACATAAAAATCCTTATCAGAAATTTGTCCCAGTTTTAGTACTGAAGGACAACCAGTAAACAAACCAAAGGATTCCACATTTCTAGCATCAGTAGAGACTCTTGGTGGAAATACCCTCAGCTGTACATGGACTCAACACTGCAGACACAAGCAACTTCAACACAAAACTGGTGAAAATCAGCTCTTACAAGGTAAAGCAACAATCCCTCTGGTCTTAACCACAGTGATTCAGGTTCCTGCAACCTGTGTCAAAATGCTGCACCCTGTACATTCTGCACAGTGTAGACCACTCCCAGCTACTGCAAGCATCAGGAAGGATAATGTTGGGGTTTTAACTTCCCCTGGAAGTTCACATGGGCAGAAAATATGCAAGTTTCAGCTCAGAGATCGTATGAGCAGAAATTACTTGACAATTGTCACAGAGAACCTGAACCTCAGTTAAGCATCCATGTTGCTGAGGAAAAGAACCATAACTTCCAGTAGACAGAAGCAGTTCAATTGTGAGCTCAATTGTGAAATCAGGTAGCGGCTTGCCTACAGCTGCTGGCATCACAGACTTTCAACTCTTAACAAATCTCTGGGAGAGAATGAAAGGTACATTTCAATACATTGGTCTCTTAAAGAAAGCTCTGACAAGACTGTAGGATTTAACTTCGCACAGGTACTCTGTTTCACCACAGTGTCATGTTCTCACACATTCAAGCACAAAATTTTCCCCTCCATCCAAGCACGACGCAACATAACCATGATTGATGGACTGTCTCTGATGTCAAGCTCTGCCATGCTTGTGTGCAACGTAGATAACTGAAACTTATATTTGTAGATATTCGAGACAGGTATGCACGCTTGTACAAAACCAGGGCTCCTCACTGCAGAGCTGTGATGTTCAGTACATTGCACACTGTACACTGGATTTGTTCCCAGACTTTAATATACATACACATTTACACATCACTAGTAAAAATCTGTACACTTCACATTACAGTACATACGAGCCACCAGTTGCTAGCTAACACCAGAACACTGATGAAGCCCAAGACGACTGCCCTAAAACAGGCATGGGGGCTAGACTTCCCCTCCAGGGAAGTTTCTTTGGGTTACACATTCTGACGAGACACTGCTTTCCAGAGAGGCAAGTGAAGAAGGTGGGCCAGGTCCCAGAAATGGACCTGCAGCTTTTCTTCCTCCTCCAACAGCTGTTAACAGCATCTTGCTTGCATTCCAGCTCTGGGTGCCAGGTGCTGGGATTTTCTGTCTGCCTGCAGCATCATTTCTTCATCTTCATGTCTGCCTCGATGGCACAGCGACGCCCTCTGGTGCCTCCGTCCTAGTGACAAAGCAAACAAGAGTTACACAACCCAAAACACTTCCTCCAGTACTTGGGGAGGTAAAGAACTGTGCATCTGATAACAAGCTTTCATACCTTCCAAATAGGAAAGCTTCCTAAGGGAAGCTGTCCTGAGATGGCCTGCCTGCAGACCTACCTAAAGTTCACCCTGGACACAGCACAGGTGCTGGGATGTGCAGCATCTCTGTGCACTGTGGACAACCAGGGCAGAGAGAGGCAACAAGGCTCTCACACAGACAGGTGCTTTTTGAGCCTGTACAGTGCAGGCTTTCTCCTAAGCAGCAGATGCTAGCTTGGCTCTAAAGATGGAAAGAGGAAACTGCTGACTAACCTACCTTATCAGCTGCTGATCCCTATGGGAAGTGCTCCTCCAGTTGAGTGACCCTGGCTCCCTAGTTTCTCCCTAGTTTCTCCGCACAGCTCCTTTCCATGAGCAGGAGGCAAGCTGAGAGTTTCCTTTGATCCGCTGCCCTCTCTCTCTGGCTGACATGCTGACTCTCCTGGAGTACTCCTCTGTCTTTAGACATATGCGAGAGAAAAAAACAACTCTCCATCTTCCTCCCCTCTCTCCTCCCCACAACTCAGAGACTTGGAGTTTCCTGGAGGGAATATTTTTCCAAACACTTTCAGATCACCACAGGCACAGAGCAAGATATTTCTGCAGAGTATCTTATTTGCTTTCTGGACCATGATTGATAAAGGAGTACACAGCTGACTCCTGACTTTCCCCAAGACCTTTTGTACTGTCTCGAACGTGCAAAAGGGGCAGCTGTATAAGTGTAAGAGATGTACAAACTACAGTAGTGCACCACTTGGTCTGTCTTCCCACTTACATGGAAAAAAAGCAGGAGAGAAGTTGTGGAAGAAAGCAAAGGCAGATGACAAAATGAGAACACCTGGAACCAGAAGACTGAGCCCCTCCCACTCACCCATGCTGAAAGTAAGGGACCAAGATATTTCTTCTCTAATGATCCCAGTTGTACAGCCCCTAAGTTAAACACACATTGCTGCAATGCTAAGGATGCTGTGACAGTGCAGCGATCACCCAGACAAAGAGCAGAGCACACTGCCAGCAGTACTGCAGTACCTACTGCAGCCTTTCAATACTTACAAAGAGAGAGAGAAGGAAGGCAGGAGAGCCCATTGGGACACTGTCCTGTTAAAAGGCCAAACAGAAGGACTTATCAGATATCAGATATGGAAATGCACACACCACAGAAGCACTGAGCCCACACAGTAGCATAGCGAAACACGTGTCCCACTCCCCTTCCCACATGGCATCAGTTTTACGCAGCAAGAACATAAAAACGCACAAAAGAAAGATACTGCGAGAGTCAGAATGCTAGAAAAGGGATAATCCCTCATTCATGGCAAGGCCTGGTCTACCAAACAATTTCTGCACTGTGCAGTTGCCACTGGAACTAAGCAGGCAGTCATTGCTGTTGCAATGCTATGTGCACTATCTGACAGCATTTGAGATCACTTGATCAAGTTTGTTTGTGTCTTCACAAAAGACAAAACCCAAGCAAGCCTAGATTACTGCTGTTTAGATCAGTGCGGAAGTCAAAGGTTCTCTGGTACATTTTACAGTGAACCAGACAAGAGCGACTCCCTGGTTCTAAAAATCTGACTGAAGTGAAAGATAGGGCAGAGGCTACTCTTCCAATTCTCTACATCTTCACCATCCTGCCATATTATGCCTCTTCCAATACTCTGTTTATTTCCCTAGAGTTTTCATCAGTTCTTTTTAAAAACAGGGAATGGAACTATTGGGATTACAGGAAAAACTTGTGAGATGTTACTCTGGGATGAGGTAGAGCTCCAGAGCTGAAATCTCATCAATGGACACATTTAAAGAAAAACTTGTTTGTGTGAAGATGCTGGAGCCAACTGCAATCTCAACAACATCCTCTCCCTTTGGTATGGAAACTCCACGCAGGATTTTGGGGTTCTTCAAAAGAACCCAAGTACCCTTCCACAGGGTGCAGCATCCTCACCTTCTCTGAAGCATCCTGCTTACGAGTGGAGTCGCGCCCACGTAGGCTCTTTGCACTGATCCCTGACTCTGATGTTTGCATGATCAGTTGTGTGGCCAGAAATTGCTGCAAGAAAACCACACTTTGTTAAGATTCTCAGGCAAAACAAGCTCAGTTAGTGCATGTCAGTTAACTATCACAAACCACAGGGTGGGAATGACTGTGTTAGAGGCAGTTTCAGTTCCTTGTCTGCTACTCAGAATAAGTTCCTCCAATTACCTCAGAAGCCGCAAGTCCTGAGGAGCTATAAAACCCCAGTTCAAATTGTGTTAGAGGTACAAGCTGGGACACTGTATTTCACAAGCCATTTTAAGTGGCATATATTCACAGGACACAGTTTCATGTATGCTTTGTACCAGCGTAAACCAGCACAGCCACTAGAAGCAATCGCGTCCCCTGTCATTCACTGTTTTCTGTTTCTCAACCACACCCTGGTTCTTGCTGACCTAAGCATTTCCCTGAAGGAAATCAGATTTGAAGTTGGTCTGGGCTGAATGTTAAAAGAAATTTTGCTGCATTACATCTAACTTCCTTACATTCTAGCTCACCAAACACCTGTGCTAGCACAAGACAGACGCAGAGAAAGACGGGACTACTTCATTCAGAGACACTGTGAGCATAACTGTGGTGTTATGTCTTTCCCATACTTATGGGCTAAGGCAGATGTTCTGTCCTGCACTTTACCTGGATCTGCTCCAGGACATCTCGCTGCATCTCCACAGCCATGTGGTACACATCATGGTCAGAGCTGTTGTACATAACTGCATTTTGAAACATCAGCATAATATCACGCTGGAACTCAGCTGTAGTTCGTATCAGCCCATTCTCAATGTTCTTTTTGATGGTAGATAAATCCATTGGCCTATGAAAGAAATGCAGTCAAAAATAGCAACAGAAATATCTAACTCTTGACTCACTCTCTTGCAGACAGTACCATGTCTACTTAGACCACCTATTTAATTTAGCCAAACAGGTTTCCCCACACTCAGGCTGTGTTCCTGAATTCCAAGGCCCTGGTCAGAGGACACAAGCTGTCCAGCAGTTATGAATGGTAAAAACACCATAACAGATGCCTCACAGAGACATTTGCCTTCTCCAGCCATCAGCAAAGGAGACATTAAGGAGCTAGAGCTGCAGCCACTGAATTTAGGAGAGATTCTGGGGGACAGGAGGAGATTCTGGTAATTCTTCCAGAAGAGTCCGCTACCTGGGGCAGTAAAAAATGCTGATTAAAGAAGAGAGGTCTTTGGAATTCCTACTCTTTGACAGAAACTGGAAAAAGCAGAGCAGTCATGTACACCTTACAGATAAAAAAAAAGGTATGCGTAAGCCAGTGTGCTTCGTTCAAAGATAGGGCTGTGTAAAGACATATGTCTGTTACTGAAGTCAGCCTTTTTCTTGGGGAAGCCTGCTTCTGACTGAATCATGCCAAAACCAAATAACCTTCCAAGGTTTGCAGTTACATGGCAGCTACAAGCTACACTGTTCCTGCCAGAAATCCTTACACAAATGTGCAAATGTACAGAGTTCGAATGATGGGAAGACTGCTGAGACTCACCTCTGCACAATACTGTGGTAGCCCGGTGCTATATCATCAGTTACAGGCTGCAGGAAGACATTGGCATACCTGCAGAAAGAAGGTGTTCATTTAGTGTCCTCCTTGCTCATAAATGTTTGTTTTATGCTCTCATATTTATTTGTGTGCTAACAGGATGATTCACCATAACCCAGTGAGCCTCCGAGAAGGAAGAGTGGAAACTTGTCCAGGATTAGTCACTGGTTTCTGCTGGTTCTCCAGACATCAAACCCACCTGTGATTAGCTGCTGCTCTCCAAACCAGCATGATTGCTTTCTTCCAAATCTTCTGGGCCTGTATTGCTTCCTGGTCTTCACTACACACTGAGCTGGGAAGAAAAAAATAGAACAGAACTTTCTTCAGGAGTCTGCATACAACCTCACGGCAGACACCTTATGGTTTGTTTTGCCTTTGACATGCCTACACTAGACCATGGGACCTGGTGCTATAGTGCTGCCTGCACACTTGCAGAGACCCAGGCAAATCATCAACAAATTCCCCCTCTGGACTTGCTCAGAAATGGGAATTCTATGTTCCCCCCACAAAATAGTGTGGAATTTGCACTTGTGTGCCTGAGAGCTTCACTGATACTCACAACTGTGAGGAGGCTGGGCTGCTGGGAATGGAGTCGGCTAGTGTGTGAGACTGCAAAGGTGCATTATGAACACTGAAGCCATCATCACTCTCGCTCACGGGGGGTTCGTTATCCATCTCTGACAGATATCCTTCACCCTGATCTTCTTCTTTGGGTTCCTCCAAACTGGCAGCCTCACTGGCACCATCTTCATCATCCTCTTCACCCTGCCCATCCTGAAACACAGAGTTCATGAGTCCGCACAGCCAGCTACAGCAGCATCCTAGAGCCTCCAAAGGTTCAGCAGTGATTTCCTTGCTATGCTGCCGTCAGCCATATAGGCACTTCCCCAAAATCCCAGTCACTCTATCCTGCCCTGCCTCCCCCTGAAGACACAGAAACACACACAGAGCTTCAAAGTGCCTGAAGCAAGCTCCCCTTTAGCTTCAACTGCAAACTGCCCACTTCTCAGTGCAGAAAGCAGAACATAAACTTTGCTTTCCAGCAGATGGGAGCCAATAAGCAGTGAGATTGTTACTAATATACTCAAGATGACTACAACCAATCGAGAATTACCTTCATCTGACTCCTAAACAGTGCTTGGGCCTCCTCCTTCATTGACTCTGTGAATGAAAAAAAGCAGAAAGTTTGATTCTCCAAAGCAGTCTTTCCTACAAAAGCTCCTGCACCAACACCTACTGTCCTGCAGTAATTAATACTGTTCCTACACATATCTTTTCTCCCTCCTCCCCAAAAGACCTGAACCAGATCACTGACAACTATCCAGCTAATAATGTTGCATGTAAAAGATTTCCTAGCTGAATTAAGTTACCTGACAGCTCAAATTTGTGCTGAACATCAGCCTGTGAGGAGTCTTCACTCACATTTGGGACTTGTGGAGGGGATGAATCATCATCAGGTGGGGTCTGGAGGGAAGAGAAATGCACAAATCTAGATGTTTGTGTCAGCTTACTTCAGTGAAGGTGTGGGCACATCTCACTCACTCTAACCTAACTCGAGGCAAAATGAAGTTCACTGAGCACCTTCCCAACAGCAATTCTGCACATGGGCGGGGGGAGATACACAAAGGTACTGCCTAAAGCAGAGAGCTTCTCTGCAGATCGAACAGATCAGCAGCGTGACTCCCAAGAAAACAGTCAGTCACATTCATTGAAGGGATACCTTCAACCCAACAGTCATCCTTCCTCTAAACTTCTCTCCTACCTGCCACAACTTCTCCTTTCTTTCCCCACACCAGTTCCAGACAGCCTCTCTGCCCACATACCTCTGCCTTCACTGTATTGTGCACCATGTCTTCTCCCTTGGTCGATTCTATCTCTATTTCAGAAGTCTCTCCTACTGTTACAGCTGCTCTTTGATCTTCTTCCATCTCTTGACTTCGAAGCTCTAGTGTTTCTGTCACTCTTGCAGTTGCTGCTATGGTTTCCTCAGGGCCCAGCTGATTCTGCTCCTGCTCTGCAGGTTCTGTCTTTATTTCTGATCCCAGATCACCAATGACCATTAGGTCTCGAATTCCCTTTGCCTCTGGCTCCTCACACTCCAGTCTCTCCTGCTTCACAGTCACAGACACCTGGGGTATCTGGGCCTGTTTCTCATGCTCCTGACGAATTGAGTGCTCCCACGGGCCAGGCAGGGTCTGAGGGTCATCTGTATCTTCACAGAAAGAAGACAGAGCAGCTTCTACAACTGCTGCATCCAGGACTTCAGGGTGGTCGTCTACCTTTATTGCCAAATACAGAGCAATGCAGGCCAAGGTCAGAAAAAGAGATTTAAAAAAACCCCAAAAAAGTGTATGTTATTTGGTAATGAGACAATTGTGGAAAACCTGGTGTACCAGGTTTACAGAGCTGCCTTTCACAGCCAGACTCTTATCACTCCCTGTGGAGCTCCAGTTTCAGAAATACAGCACTCCTGGAGAGTGTGCTGCAAGCAGTGCTCGTTTGTCTGCCAGAGTCATGAAACACACCCTACCTAACTTGAGGAAGGAAGAGATGTTTTTCTGCACTTTGAGGAGGAGCACCAAGCTAAATGTAGTAGACTAGCAGCAGTAGTGTCACAGAGCCATTTCCTACTGATCTGGACAATGATGTCACTGAAAATGTGCATTTTGGAATAGTTATTTTCTTGCTGGTCTAAACTAATCAAACTGATGAACAGTAATCACTTGACATTAACCTAACTGGATGTAGAGCAAAAGGCACTGTCATTCTGCTCTGCCCGTTTACCTTGTCCTCAATGATGGCTATAATATTTCCAACGGTATCGAAGTCCAGCTCTTCTCCTGTATAGGACACTGCAATATCCATTTTCTCAGCTAAATCCAGGTCTTCTTTCCCATCCATGCAGTGATCTTTGGAAGACCCTGCAGTACCACCAGCCCCAGAACCCAGGCACTCTTTCTTGATGGAATCAATGATCATGGATATTTCACTGCTGTCCATGGACACTGTCACAGTGTGGGAATCAGACACTGCCTCCATAGAAACACAGGCTTCTGGCTGGCTCACTGTGCAAGGATGAGAGTGTCAATCAGAGACAAATCTGGAGAAGTCAAGCCCACATAAACAAACACTGCAGTGGATAAGACCAACCACAAGTAACCCAGGTCCACCCACAACAGCACGGCTTAGAAAAATGAAGAACAGGGGCTTGCTTTCCCACAGTAGAGACAAAGTGAGATTCCAGCCCTTGAGCCACAATCCAGCAATACATCATTAACACCCTTCCCCTCCTCCCCCCAGCAAATCCTGTTTAAAACCATCTGTTTACTCCATCTGAAAGGTTGGTGAGTCCAGGGTGGTAAAAGACCAGCTGAAATCTCGCTGGGTGCTGATCCCAAGGAAGTTCTGCTTCCCAGCAGTGCAGGATCTATGAATGCGTAGTTCAGGAACGCACCTGTGGCTACGCTTTCTGGAGCTGCAGCTGGTGGCACAACGGATGGTGCTGACAGCGTGGGCATCATGACAATTGTAGCCTGGGACACAGGCTCTACTGGGGGTGGCAGGAGTTTAGCTGGAGGTTCGCTGCCAACAGCGGAGAAGGAAGCAAGAGGTGAGGTGAACTGTGCAGGACCAGCTTCTAAAAGCCGGGAAAGCGTAGGAGCACCTAACAGAAAGTAGAAGGGAAAAAGCACATGAGCAAGAAGCAGCCACCACTCAAGTCCACAAAGACACCACTGGGCTCTCTACCGTCTGGTGGCTTCTTCAAGGAAAAAAAGACACTGATAGGTACCTATAAGTGGTCCCAAAAATTATATGGAGAGCCTGCACCCCAAAATGCACAACTCCTTCATGCGTGCAGTCTGAGAGAACCATGCAGACTATGGGAAACTGCATTCAGTATAAGGGCTGCAGAGGCTAAGCCACACGTGAAGAGAGATGCCCTTACAAAGGCTCATCCTGATACAATTATAGGAAATCTGAAAAACAGTGCTAAGAGAGCCACATAAGGTGAGCCAAGACAAACGGTCATCACAGGAGCTGGAAGGGAGCAGAGGGGATCTCTCTGCAGGTCTTTCCTGGAGAATTCCTCTTGTATCAAAGGTTGTCACTCGTCTTAGTAACCTCCAGTTTGAATTTACCAAACAGTCTGGACCAAGTTAATGGGTCTTGAAGAACAGAAGTGGATAAGGAAAGTGAGATTATTCATATGGAACTACATATGAATGAATGGCAAAAATGCTCAGTTGCAGACAATGTGATTATACCACTGGTTAGCATGAGCTGATAAGAACCTTCACCTTAGGCAGGTTATTCTGAAAGGCTCAATGCAAAGACTCTTGCACTGTCCCTCTCACCCTGCTCTCTGTGGAACTTACTCTAGAGTTCACAGTCCACTGTGGTCTAATCCTCAACAGGCCTCTAAGCTAAAGCAGATGTAGGACAAATTCTCCAGGTTCCCAGGGAGCTGCAGTTTGACACATTTTTCCTCCTCATACAACTCCCTGTCATCTAGCCCTTTCTTTCTACACTGAAATGCCTAGTATTAGCCAGTGTCAAACCCAGAAAACTAGAATTCATGGGCTAGGATCAAATCAAGTCCAATTGTTCAATGATTTTAGATCAGGGCACTCTTTCCTCTGCAAGCATAAGGATGTTCTTAAAAAAAAAACAGTAGGAGTGAGAGGGACGAGAGTATAGAAATAGCAATACAACTCATAAAGCCCCCAAACCAGCCAGGCCAGATGTCCTTCATCTCTCTCCAAAGAGAACTGACATAGACATAGAATAGTCTGAAGGTACATTTGAAGGGAGAAGTGTACAGGGAGAGTCCCGAGTTACCTGAAGCAGCAGGAGATGCAGGGACAGCACCAGGTGCCGACTGCATTTCCCCACTGTGGAGCACTGGGAGGACACTTCCTACCTCCAGCAGGACTCCTGAGCTGTTCATGTGACCAGAAGCCACTGCCATTTCATTTTCACCAACCTGCCAAAGGAGGACAGAACTGAAAATCCTGGAGATCACTATCACATCAGTGATTCTCTGCCATATATACACCTCCATAAACATGTCCATCATTTGCAGCATTTCTCTTGCACTTTTTGTCCAGTCTAGTCCCTGCCTGAGGCCCCCACGCAAGTGTTCAACATGAAAGTCTGAAATTAGTTGTTCTTATTCAGCCACTATACAGCTGCACTGCCACCCTCCTTTGAAGTTACACCAAATACATCATCTGCGCTACCTTATTTTTCCTCTGTTCAAGGACCTCACAATCCCCTATAGATACCAGTCTCTCTATCCTCCCAGATGGCATGGAATTATCCCTTATTTTGAGTTGAGGGAAACTGAAACACCAAAGTGGAAAGTAACTCTATCAATGTCATACAGTAAACTTATGATGAACCTTGAAGCAGATACATCTGCTCCAAAGAAAACAGATGGTCTACAAAGAAAACCCAGTCTTCCACAGCCCTTCCTTGCTGTACCCTATGTTACACTGCACCATGCAAACACAGAACCCATGAACTCAAACTAACAAATAGACAATGCCCAAAATCCGACTATTAAAAAAAGGAAAGCAACAGCAATACACCTTTTCCATCACACAAAAACTAACACAGGGAATCCATGCCATGGGCAGGCCGATGGCTGTTCTTTTCAGACTGAGCTCTAAACAGTGTCAGCAATGGTCACTCTCCTAAGATTTCCAGAGTCACTAACATGTGAAGTGGGTTGTCATCACAGTGATTTTAGTAACTGTCTACAATTAGGAGAAAACTGAAGCATTTCAATAGCGGTCATAAACTCCATTAAAGGACTCCCTACTCTTACGCTAAGATCCATTACAAATACTGAAACAACTTTAGGCCAAGATGCAAAAGAAGAACTGTGAGCCCAAAGTAGAAATCAAGAACACCTCCATGGAGGCTGACTGGGATGATGCTGACAAACATCCTCCCTCCCCCGGGCAAAGCCTGCAACTCCAACTCCTGACAACTGAGGGAGATAGCCAGTCCCATGCGCTGAATGATCCCTGCAGTCCTGCACTGTAGTGCTGCTGGGAAAGGGTCCCACCTCTGTGGCTCACAGGAATAATTCTATCTCTCACCTATCACTTCTGTTGGGACTCTCACAAAAACCTGTATGCTTTAAAAAAAGCCTTTGCATATATGCGCAGAGAGCTC
This sequence comes from Forpus xanthops, assembly GCA_032466535.1. Taxonomy (NCBI): domain Eukaryota; kingdom Metazoa; phylum Chordata; class Aves; order Psittaciformes; family Psittacidae; genus Forpus; species Forpus xanthops. The sequence goes on from JASSUY010037289.1 coordinate 19,775, forward strand.
CATACCAGCCTGGGGCTTGTGGGCAGGAGACTGCCCTTCTTCAGCAGCTCTGAGAGCAGTGGGGAAGGAGGCGGAGTTGCTTTTTGTCCTAGTATCTTTTTCTGGGGTGAATCATCAGTGACTGGGGTCATGGGGGCATCCAGGGGAGCAGAGCCTGGAGGGGTGTCAGGGATTCCAATGAAGGAGGCAACTGGGGTGCTGGGCAATGTCCCTGGAGTGACCTGAGAAAGAGAAAAACCACACTGTTCAAAGCCACACTCCACCACACGGACTAGCCCCACTTGCTCCTTCCCCCTAGAGCATTGATCCAGCACACCACAGACACCTACTCCATTCACTCACTGCACCTACTCCAGGCATATGCTTTCACCCTTTCCCTGCCCTGTAGTGCCATTCCCAGGCACACACTGAAGACTGCCTGGTCAACCCACTGATGCCCCTACACAGCCTTTGATCCAGGCACCTGATCATCACAGACACGGAAGAGGACATGTAGCAGCAGTGTACATCAACCACACTACAGCACTACCACAGCAAGAAGTCTGCAAAACAAGGCGTGGGTGTCTCTACAGGCTCCTTCTCCATAATGGATGCAGAGCCCTCTATCCCAAACTGGTCTTTTTCTCTTACTATGAGAAGGATGCTTACCCCTGGACTGGCCTCATCCACAGCAGGCTGAGACAGATCTCCCAGAGCATAGTCTCCCCCTGGGGAGGTTGAGCCTGCAGGGGAGCGAACCATCACACTTGTCAATCGTCGTTGTGGATTCTTAATGGCCTGACGAGCTGGAAGAGAACAGAAAAGAACAGTGAGATTCCATGATGCCAACTTGGAAAGTCCCTAAGAATTACCTTTGACTTTATCCTAAAGAACCCCAGGAAGCCAATATGTATTGTGGGAATTTCTTGCACCACACCACTGACAGGTTAAGTTCACTGAATTGCCCCGAGCTATGAATTACTTAAACATTCAGAACAAATCCATCTTCCTTTTCAGACAACAGTAACACTATAGGGAAAACTAAAGGGGTAAAAAGCCTGACGCTCAAAAAGCTCCTTACTAATCCTGTTTTCTCTTAGGCGTACCTTTTCTACAGAATTTGTTCCTTTCTCAGATGTCTCTGCATTTTGCCTTGTTACAAACGCTGGAAAGAGAATACAATCTTTCCCTCCAACTCCAGGGACAAGGAATTCCTCCTAACAGGTCTTAACAAGATTTAAGTATTTCCCAAATGCTCTTACGAATATATGCGCCTCTCTCTGAGGAAAAGTGCTTACCCTGGTAAGCAGCATCTGTAGCCTTCCTCTTGACTTCTGCCTCCTCCTCCTCCAGCTTTTTCTTTCTGCACACAGAGCCAAAGCCTACTGTCACAGAGTGTCCCACTTCCCCTTAGTTCCTCTTCCACAACAAACTTTCTGACCCCCACCCCATTATCTCCAGACAACAATGAACTGCCTCTGTAGTCTCAGGCTCAATTCCTCTGAGGAGGAAAGCAGAATCAGAGGCCAGTCAGAACAACATAGTTGGCAGGAAATTTCACTGCCAGCTGATAATCAAAATGGAGGAGGCAAGCATGATGTTGCAAGCCACTAGCGAGCTCGGTACTGATACATTTCAAACCATGTTCCACAAAAGATGGTGCCCTCCACGCTAATTGAAGCCCACCCTCAGAGGCCAAAGCATCAGCCCAGCTGCCCCATTTCTCTTAAGTGTATCGAGCAAGAGACAGCTAACAGTGTCAGAGAACTATAAAATCAGAAGAAAGCATAACATGGAAATAATTAAATAACTCACATCATAATTTCATTGCATAGCTCCTCCAGTCTGTTATCCATGTGTCCGGCCTGGATCAGCTCTGCATCCCTCTTGAGTTGCCTGTAATCAGGAAATCTTATCACTAAACAATACACCCTAAGCAACATTTTCATCCAATGCACCATCCCACTTAGGCAACTTTTCCAGAACAGCGCTCTCGGGTGCACTGCAGCTCAACACCTCTGCCACATACCTGTACTTTTCCTGTGTTTCTTTAATGATTTTCTTCAACTCCTCAACTCGTTCTGCAGTCAGTTTCCGCACGATAACATCTTCCACAGTTTCCACAACTTCTCCCTTCTCACCACGTTTTCTCCTAGAGCAAGAAAAAAACCAAAAGCAGTTTAGACATTAAATACAGAAAACCTTCTCCTTTCATAAGTGGCTGCTGCCTGTCCTTCCTGAGACATGCACACAAAAAAATCCACCTCTTCCAATCTCCCTTAAATGACGTTGGACAGCACAATGTTCAAACAATCTCTTCTGAAAAAAAAACCCACCTTAATTCTTAAATGTGTCCAGTGTTAAAGATTTCAGGAATAGATCAAAGATGCAAAACCACTGCAAATTCTCAACGTGCAAAAAATCAGTCATTCCACTTCAGAGAAGATTCTCTCTACCCATAAAGAGACACCTATTTATTGAGCCTCCATAATTCAGTCCTTTTGCCTTTGCAATTCCAGTACTGAAGATCATTCAGCATTACTACAAATACTACTTTTAAACATCCTGTCTTTGATTTAATTTGATGTGAAGTTCCAAAACAAAACACCTGGAGTTAGGAGTGAGACACATCTGAGACCATAAAGCCATGGTGACAGCATTGATAAGAAAACTATGAGAAACTACTGCAAACCAGAGACATATAAAAACCACTTCCTCTTCCCACTTGTCATGGGTTCAGTAGCAGCAGTCATCTTTCCCCTTTAAGTAGTAGCTGGTGCAGCACTGTGTTGTGGATTTTTGGCTTGGGAGCAGTGCTGATAACACCAGTGTTTATA
>JASSUY010037289.1:25852-57948 GCA_032466535.1 Forpus xanthops
CCGGGGTGCGGGGTCCGGGGTGCGGGGTCCGGGGTGCGGGGTCCGGGGTGCGGGGTCCGGGGTGCGGGGTCCGGGGTGCGGGGTCCGGGGTCCGGGGTCCGGGGTCGTCTCGTGTGCGTGTGGAGGTCTCTGGAGGTGTTGCGGAGGGCGGCCTGCGTGGAGCCGGGTGTGGTCTGTGAGCGTGTTAAGTCTATTGGACACCATGTAGTGGCCTGTGTGTGCGGAGGGGCCCGGTGTGCGTGTGCATTTGCAGCGGCATCCTGTGTGTCGGTGTGTGTGCAAGGACGGGTCCTTTTGGCAACCCATGTTTGTGCGGGACAGACTGCTATGGTAGTGGAGGCAGACTGTACGGGGGTGTACGTGTGGGGACTAGAGTTTTGCCTCGTGCTATAACATCACCCTATCCTCACGGTGCCCCTTTTTTTTCCAGGAGCTGCATCGAGACACCATGGCACAAGCACTTGCCTCCCCAGGGCTATTCTCTGATGACGATGCTGCAGCCTCCCCTGTTCTTGAATCCACAACAACAGGGTTTGGGGCTGATGTGCGCAAGGACCTGCTGTCGGACTTCTCTGCTATCTCTCCAAATCCTGAGGGCTTCCAGCAGGTGAGGCTGGAGCTTTAAAGTCATGAGCAGGGCAGTGGCTTTTGACTTGTGGTTGCTTTGTCCCTGTACAATGATGCTGTGGTGCAGGGCCAACAAATACTCTTCAGGAGAGGCTAGAATGAAACGTTGCTTTGGGGAAGCCGTTCCTGTTTATGAGCACTGCACTATGAAGTGCCTCTTCACATGATTCCTCTCAGTGTGGTGCTTTGTCTGGCCACTGGTTTTGCTGTTAGATCTTAAAGTTCTTGGTCTAATTCGCTATCCAAAAGAAATCACTAGTGTGATTGAAAATGCCTAAGAAAACTTCTGGTATTGCTGGGGATTTTGGGACAGAGGCATGTTGCAGCAGCTGCATGTGTCTCGTGCTGTGGCTCCTGTAGTGTTTTGATGGAGGCTGTGTACTGCATCTCTGGCTACCATGCTTAACCTGTGTTGATTTTTACAGCCTGTAGCTGAAGACAATGATGGAAAATTAAAGGTCTATTTGAGAGTTCGTCCTTTGAAATCTACAGAACTGGAAAAAGGAGAAGACCAGGTAAGATACTGAATGAAGCACCCTCTGAGCTGGTTGTGCGCTTGCTGGGAGGTCCTTTGCTGTCTATGCTAAGGCTTCTTGAAAACAAATGTGTTGATGAGGTTCATGTGTTCTTTAGGGCTGTGTCTGCATTGAGAATTCGGAGACCCTTCTTCTAAAAGCCCCTAAGGACTCCTTCACCATGCGGAGCACAGAACGTGGAGTGGGACAAGCAGCACACAGGTTCTCTTTCACGCAGGTAGGTAACTGGGACAATCCACCTGGAAGTCTTCAGAGCTTAAACCATCCTTACAGCTTGAAAGCTGGCTCACTAATATGCACTGATTCTAATGCACTACATTAACTATGCAGCTTGAACAACCCTCTTAAGTTTGTTTCTGTCACTGTTTTCTTAGTTTTTTTCTTATTAAGCTGATCCTGACAACTTTTTTGGCAGCAAATACCAAGTTCTTGTTTTGCTCCTGAGACTCTCAACTTACTAGAGGTTGTAATGATATCAGATATTACTGCATTAAGCAAGTGAACAGCATATTTTAGTGGTCTGGACTGAATTACTGGTGGGTGTGTTTCTTATGATGTGGGGCTAGTGGAAGCAACAAAGGTCTACAAAGTATTACTTGAACAACTGTCAAAAGATAGGAAACATCTACATGAAGCTATTTTTCATGTATCTTGTTTGCAGATCTTTGGACCAGATGTGGGGCAGAAACTGTTTTTTGATGAGACAATGAAGCAGGTGGTAAAGGATGTACTGAATGGGCAGAACTGGCTGGTTTACACCTATGGCATCACCAATTCAGGGAAGACTCACACTATTCAGGGTAAGGAAAACACTAGGTGTTAGGAGCCTATTGAAGGAGTTGTCTGCTTCTACATGTGAATCCTTAGCTTGCTGCTGTTCTTGCTTCAGGAAGCAACAAAGATGGGGGGATTCTGCCTCGCTCCTTAGCGGTCATCTTCAACAGTGTGGGGGACCGACTGTACAAAGCCATGGATCTGAAGCCCTTCCTCTCCAATGAGGTGATCTGGTTGGACAGCAAGCAGGTGCGATTGGAAGAGACCAAGAAACAGACCATGCTGCGGGGAGGTCTGTGGGAGGTAAGCACTTGGCCTTTAGGTTTAATAATACTAGGGGAACGATAGTGTCATACAACATACATGCTCGTGTTCTTTGTTTCCTTCCAGGAGGAGCTGTTAACACCAATGAAGAGGAGTCACAGTGCTGAATCTCAGCTCCAGGCCACTGCCAGTGGCAGCTTTGACAGTGGAGTGGCTGGCCTCTCTTCATCTAGCCAGCTCACCAACAATTCAAATGTCAGCCAAACAGAAGGTATATCTGGAAGTCTGCTGGGTACTACCTGCTTCTTATTGTTGGAGGGTGGGGAAAGAAAGAGTGATGGTTATTTGGATGTTGTGTTGTGGGTAAGGGAGCAAAGGTGCTGTTGTCCTGCCAGTTTTCCCTTTGAATGATATGGATGTTACGGCTGAAGAACTTTGTATGTTGGCAAGAATTCACTGCTGCATAATAACTTGTGAAAAGCTGCAGTCATGATTTTTTTTATCCTTTTTATTTTTTCCCTCTAGAACTGGGCCCTCGCTGGGCTGACTTGGATCGCATTTCACTCACCAGCACAGGAGATACGCAGTTCTCCATCTGGATCTCCTTCTTTGAGATTTACAATGAGTTAATCTATGACTTGTTAGAACCAGCTTTATCTGGTCAGAGCCGCAAGAGGCAGACACTGCGGCTCTGTGAAGACCAGACTGGCAACCCTTATGTGAAAGGTAGATCTTCCCAAAGGATATTACTGACTTCCTAGGGACACTTGAGGGACTGAATAGGTGTATGGCTTAGCAGTGTGATGTGTTGGGGATATCCTCTATGGCTGCCCCTCAGAGGTTTCTGATGTTTATATTTATAGGAATGTTAAGTTTGCTAATGCCAAGGAAATGCAGTGATGAAGTTGGGGCTAATAGTCTCCTGACTGCCTTGCCCAATGTGTGCCTACTTTTCCAGATCTGAACTGGATCAATGTCCGGGATGCTGATGAAGCCTGGAAACTCCTGAAACTAGGTCGGAAAAACCAGAGTTTCGCCAGCACCCACATGAACCAGAACTCCAGTCGAAGGTCTGAAGGGGCAGGAAGGTTGTTTAGGCAGAAATACAATTCTGAAGGGCTTCTTGGAATTTGTTTGAGAAAGATTGCATTTCCTTTTTAAAACATCTGCCTGTTTCTTTACAGTCACAGTGTCTTCTCCATTCGGATCCTGCACTTGCAAAGAGGTGGCAATGAAACTGTTCCAAAAATCAGCGAGTAAGTTTTATGCTCTAGGATTTGAAGGGGTCCTCTGTGGACTTGACTTCCTGCCTTCTGATATGGATGGGTATGGGGTATGGGAAATATCTTGAGGAAGGATTTGTTGAAAGTATGTGGAGTAAATGTTCCCACTCTTCTTGGAACCGACTGAGAATTTTGTGAGGAGTACTGCAGAGTACAACCTGAGATAGTCCTTAAGCTCTTTGAAGGTATAAATGTGAGTAACACTGCACCTGCAGCAGGGCTGATTAGAGTGTTACCAATGCCTGTTCCTGGGATGCAGTTGTCTCAGTACCTGGGAAGTGGCTGTTCTGAGGACTGGCAAAGGCCCGTTAAAGTTGATACTGCAAAGCTCATGTTGGTTTTACCTTTTGTAAGCCCTACATTTGGAGTAGGCATTTTTGCCCAGCAATAGCACATACACCCTAAAAGAGCTTTCTGTGCCCTTGTGGGGAAACTGCGAAGGTGAGCACAGTGCAGGGGACTGCAGGATGTGTGAATTCTACACTTTGATAGAAGAGGACAAACACAGTAGTTGATGCAAATACCCCCTATTTCCTCTTCAGGTTATCCCTGTGTGACCTTGCGGGGTCAGAGCGCTGCAAAGACCAGAAAAATGGGGACCGAATGAAAGAAGCAAACAACATCAACACCTCTCTCCACACACTAGGTCGTTGCATTGCTGCCCTCCGCCAGAACCAGCAGTCCAAGTGAGTATCCAGAGTTCCAGAGGGGAGGATGCAGGGAGGCTGTTCTTTTCTATGTGCTCACTCTTGTTTCTCTTCACAGATTGAAGCAGACCATGGTTCCCTTCCGGGACAGCAAACTAACCCGTGTGTTCCAGGGTTTCTTCACTGGACGTGGGCGCTCTTGCATGATTGTCAACATTAACCAGTGTGCATCCACATATGATGAAACTCTGTATGTAGCCAAGTTTTCGGCCATTGCTAGCCAGGTAAGCAGCACAGACCAGGATAACGGCATGGCCAGGATATATCTCACTTCTATGAGAGTGAGCCCTTTTCCATCATAAGACAGGGGAATGCTTGCAAATCTTTCCTACGCTTCTCTAGTGGATTATTACCTTTACAGTACTTATAGATTCTGCTAAGCTGAAGAGTTGACAGGTTGCAGAGAAGTGCTGTGTTTTTAAAGGCTGTGCAGCTTCTTTTGTGGATTAGTAATAATGGCCTTTTCCCCTTCAGCTTGTTCAGACACCACCCACAAAGCTGGAACTTCCATCCTTCCAATCAATCATCAAAGAGCACCACAGGCGAACGAGCCAAGGTGCAGAGGCAGTGACAAAGGATGAAGTGGAACCAGAAGAGGATAGTGAGGATGAAGCGAATGTCTCCATGTATGAGAAAGAGGTGGGCTGTGTTTTTTGCTTTTTTTACAGCCTTCATGGACAGAGGATCAAGAACAGCTTTAAAGAATCTCAACCCTAGGTCACCTTAGCCTGCAGATACGGGGTTACCTAATTTAAGTTCCAATTCTGTTGTACAGTGCAGGCAATGGGGTCTGTGCCCTTTTTGCAGGACTTGCTGCGTGTAGTGGAAGCTGCACGAGAACTCCTGGTGCAAGAGAGGCAGGAGAAGCTGCAACTAGAAATGCGTCTCCGTGAGGAGATCTGCAATGAGATGCTGGAGCGCATGCAGCAGAAGGAGCAGTGGTGGAGGTACAGCTTATGTTGATCTCCCTCCTTTTATTAAGGGTGAGCTATGCTACTAAGAACTGCCAGCCCCTGACATGTAGCTTTTTGCTCTCTTTATAGCCAGCATCTGGATACTCAGAAGGAGCTGCTGGAGGAACTGTATGAAGATAAACTGAATAACCTGAAGGAATCACTCACTGACTATTACCAGGAGATGATCCAGGTGTGTTCAGGGCAATGAAATGATAATGGGAAAGTGACACTGGGTTGGGAGGGACTTGGGATACTTGAATCCAGGAAGGTGACTTAAGCAAACTGAAAGATTTTGCTTTTTGTGACATTATTGGATAGCTTGAGCCACAATTCTTGGTTCTTGTCTACTGCTTGTAGGTCACTAGGTTTTCTGATTTTCATCCCTTAATCTGAAAGCTACTGTTCAACCATTCTGACTCATTTCTTTGTTCAGCATGAGTCTTTCAACCCTTTTTTTTTGTGCTAATTTCTTGTTTTGCACTCCTTCAGATTAACACAAGTTCTGTGAATTTCTCTTTGTTCTCTTAGTTGTAATGGTGGGTATGGGCCTATCTGTATTTTTCATGCTACGGCGTTTGAGTGGTTTCTGTGATTTGCTGCAGACCTCTCTGAAGATGCCAACTCTTAAATAAACCTCTTATCTCTAGAGGCTTTAAAAAAAGTGGATTAGGCTTCCAGAAAATTGGTTCACAGTTTTCACTGAAAGGGAACTAAGGCTGGGTCCAGTGTGTTAAAGTGTCTGATTGTGAAAACCTCCTGGAAGACATTGAAAGGTTCAGAAAAGCTGTAAGCTCATCTTCTTGACTATTTGAACAAACTTGCTTTTCAAGGAGCGTGATGAGAAGATTGAGGAGCTCCAAGCTGCTCTGCAGGAGGCAAACCAAAAACTGAAGAGCCTGGATACTAAGCAAAAGGACTTGGGACAAGGCTTGCGTCGATCAAAGAGAGTGACAGCTACCTCATATGCTCTGCAACAGGAGCTGGAAGATACTACAGCAAAGCTAGAGCAATGTCAAATGGAGTTAAATACTGCAACAGCAGGTAAAGCAGTGATGCTACACGGGCCCATAACTACACTAGAGCAGCCCTTATAAGGGGTTAGAGAAACGTTTTATCAGTAGGCACGCTGGATTCAGGCACCCTGAGACCACTATTGAGTTTTAGATTACAGGAACAATATGCCGGATGGACAGGGTTTCACTTCACTTCCAGGTGAAAATGGACTTTAGGGCAGGATCATATCCCAGTTCAAATTTTGAAGTTCCTCTGCATAATTGAAAGGGAGAAACCTGGAACATTTGTACATGTCTGGACAAAGTTTTTCTCAGCTTGCCTGTGGTAGCTTATCTCAAGGGGAGTCTTCAGAAAAACTGAAAGCTTATGATTGTACTGTTGCTCATTGCTTTTTGTCCGTTTCTAGAGTTGCGCAAGTACCAGAGATTGCTGGAGCCGCCTCCCTCTGCCAAACCCATTACTGTGGATGCAGACAGGAAGCTGGAGGATGGACAGAAGGTAACTCCATCCTTGTTACAGAAAGGAACACTTGCAGGGCAAGGCAGCTGCCAGTTCAACAGTGTTTGGAGCTGCTGTTTCCAGATTTTTAAGCAAAGGGTTGAAATTGAAATGGGTATGAAAACTTACTAGAGATGTGGAAGGCTATATTATCTGGGATCCCAGTATACCTCCCTCAAATGGCATCCTCCCTCAGACCTGCATGTCTGAATTACCCTGGGGTGGCTTTGCTTGCAACGTCAAAGCTGATGTCATGCTGAACCTTTTGTCCTGTAGAATGTCAGATTGCTGCGTTCAGAATTACAGAAACTTGGGGAGTTTCTTCAGTCTGCAGAAAGAGCATGCTGCCACAGCACAAGTGCAGGGAAACTTCGAGAAGTCCTCTGTACATGTGATGACATTCTGGCTAGACAGGTAATGTTTCTGTTTTGTTGTGGCTGTACAGGGGGATTCACTCTATGTGCTTTGCCATAATTGGCAGAATAACCTAGGTTCTTGAAGCTGCAAATAAAAATCATGTTCTCTAGATACTATTACATTAAGGGATGTATACTGCTGACTTTTTCCAATGGCTGAGTCAGAGTGCACATTTAACTCTCCAGAGGAGACCCAAACTGTTCATGTTCAGTTGACAGCCTGCACGTAAAGCAGGAGAATTCAGAGGTTTCACTTCCTTATCCACTTCACTCTACCACAGTTGCTATAGCAGCATGTTTGCAGAAGGATGGATTCAGCTTTTTCCTAGCCTTACTGTTCCTATTTTGTTATTGAACTGCTACGCTGTTGACAATAGAAGCTTTTACACAATGGCCTTATTTAGCTCACTAGTTAATAAATTTTGGCAAAGGCAGATTATTGCCTTCAGTTCATAGTAACCAGGAAGTTAGACAGCTTGTCATATATAAATATATATATACATATATATATATACCTGTTGGCTTCCCTTTCTCAGGACCAAACACTGGCAGAACTGCACAACAACATGATGCTGGTAAAACTAGACCTGCGGAAGAAAGCCGCTTGTATTGCAGAACAGTACCACACTGTACAGAAGCTCCAGGCTCCTCCAACATCTGCCTTAAAGAAACGGTTCTGTGCCAACCGGGAAAACCTACAACCTAATCAGCCTCCTGGTAAAAAGCCCTTCCTGCACAACCTCCTGTCACGTTCAGCTCCCCGTCCTGCAGCTGGCAAGGGGTGGCAACTTCGTTCAGTTGCATTATGACTTTTTATAGAGAGATTCCTGCCCTGCTATTACTGGAATACGTGGCAAATCCAATATAATAGCGTGCATTTTTGTGTGCTTTCTTGTGTTGTAGCTGCTTGAGAGCTTATGTAAACATTTTTGGATATGTATGGTTAAACTTTTAATTGATACCAAAGTAGGCAAAATGACCTTTTGCATTTTAAACACTACAATGAAGAAAGTCTTTAAATATAAAATAATGGAGATGATCAAAGTCGTTTAACAAAAGGACAAGTTAAACCGAGCTCTTATCTTCAGCTGCGTTGGCACATAGTTCAAAAATAAGGTCACAAGATCCTCCTTGAAAGATATTTTCCCTTCCTTGAATTATAATCCTTTATTAAAGTACACGCGTTCTACTTCAGGGCTGCTCTTTCGGATCTTGGCTTGCAATTCTGGCTCCAAGCGTGTTACAGACATAGAACTAAGCAAAAGAAACAGTAAAATAGTTACATACAACAAGCACCTGAATGTACAGTAAGATGGAAGACATCTGGTTAAGCTTCCTGCAATGTGAAAAGTTTTCAGTTGTTTTTTAACTTCTTATGAAGGAATTGTGCTCACAGTGCAGGGGCAAACAAATCCCCGCTTAAAAAGGCGGTAGGACAGTCAATAGAGTCAAGAAATGGCTGTTGCTACTACCACAAGGGTAAGGAATCTACTTAGTTGCTTGCAGTTGTTTCTGGCAACAGAAACGTACCTTCTCAAAGGTGTTTTTATTAAATATAATGTATTTGCCAATTTAACTTTCTGCCTGATTTTAGCCACTTTAATATAAGGTTTGTAAGAGTCATAAAAGTGAATTTAAGCTCCCAGCTCGTATAAATAGCTGCAGTTTCTTAAATACTGTTTCAGGTCCAATCTTATGAAATGCAGAGCCCTGGTTAAAATCAAGAACTGTACCACACTTGCTGTGCTAGCTTGTCAAGTCATCTCCAGGCAGCTTAGTGCTGCTCACCACTATTCTCTACTCTGCCAGGTACGGAAGCAGATGTTGGACTGCTTTGTTGTACTCCAAAAATTGCATCCGCTGAGAACTGGGTATTGTTTTCTGGATGTTAAAAGCTACTTTACTTGCTCAGTATTTTAATGGATTCAGCTCCAGCTTGCACTGTGTAAGCTACATTTGGCAGCTTGTCCGGTTTAGACAACCACTAAAATATAAGGGACAGTTTAACTGAATTTAAGACCCTCTTCATATTACATACTGCATATTGTGCTAACTTTACTTGCAAGTAACCCATCCAGGTTTCATTCTGATCTCAGTTATATTGTTTCTAAGACAGTTTTCAGTACTGAGCTATTTGTGTAGTAATGGAAAATCCTTCTTGGAAAAATATTAATAAATTGCAAATAAGCACATATAGCTAAGTGCTGTTCTGTGTATAGGCAGGAGTTTCCAGCTGAAACTAAAATGGGTTTTGACTATTGAGTGAAATTATAACCTTACTGGATGCCAATGTATTATTTAGACCACCTTAACCTTTTTTATGAATCACCCTAGTGATTCCTAACTCTGTATTATCAAGCTCAAACATCTTGGCATGAAAGCACATGCTTAAACTATGCCCTCAAACCTCATCTGCTGTCCCTATGTAGCTGTTTCTTGAGCTGCTAAGTCTGTAAACAAGTAAGCCCAATTCAACCTATATATTACTGACGTGTAACATAGTTATTTTTCTATATATTCTCATGTTTATCACACTTGGTTTATGGGAATTAACCGTATGCAACTGTATGCTCTAGGAGGCAGTGATGTGTTTGTCTTTTTGCATTACCTTGCATGCAGCTGGGAGTGTAACAATAAAGTAAGAATGATGTAATGTAACAGGAATACATACCTTTTTTGAGGGAACAGTGCACAACACAGGGGTGTGGCAAACACAAGACTAAAGGAGACAAAAATGGGTTTACAATAGTTAGGGTACTAAATGAAAATTCAAAACCTTTAGGCATGGTCTTAAGGCAGAAATCTTATTTTCTTTTCTTTTTACAGCGAGCTAAAGCTCCATGAAGTGCTTTGTGACCTTTGTTTCTTGCTGCTTTATACCTTATGAAACCTTTTACCTCCCATGTAGTATTAAATGCATCAATACCATGCTTACAAGTATGTATAAAACTATCATTTGATGTCTTTCCAGTGTTTCACATTGGTGTTCATGACAACATAAAACAGACACAGCACCTGCACCTCTCCATTAATAAAATGTTTCAAGAAATCAACAACCTACAGGATTAGATTCCTGTTGCTGTTTATGGTGGCAGCAGCCAAAGCACCTTTTCTTATCAAGCTGCTCCATGCCTTTTGCCACTCCCTTTCTTTCTCCCTCCCTCTGGTTTCCTTGTCAGATTCTTCACCACTCATGGCTTTTTATTTCTAAAAGGTGTTATCAGTTACATTAACTCCTGCAGCCTTTTTTTTATTTAAACAAAGAGCAAATACTCCTACTTCTAAAAAAACCCCGTCAAGTATCTCTTAAAATAGCAGACACAACCCAAAGCACTCACCAGAATCCAACTAATCCAACTTGAATGGGAGCACTCATCCAAGGATACCTCTGTTGAAAGGAAAGCGCACAAAGTGAGGATGGTATCTTTTCTCCCCCTCCCTTCCCACCTTCCAGGAATTTTTATATTTTAAGAGACATGATGAAGGCAAAACAAGCATCAGTGTACATTAAAGCTGAGCTCCAATTTGAGAGTCCAATCCCTTTGAAAAGTAAGAAGAAAATTCCCAGTGATATCAATGTACATTGATATTCTGAGTAAGCGTCCCTTAGGAACTATGACAGCTGCTTGACTGTTTTGTCTGCCTCTCTTAGCCCTTTCTTCTGACTTTGATGTGTAGGAACTTGCCCCTGTAGCACAGTCTGGTATTCAATTATGCAAGAGTTCACCTTTTATTACAGAAAAAAAAGGGGAGAAGGATTGGGAAAATAAAGTTGAGAAAGCAACACACAACATATGGATGCATTTTTAGCATATTACTCATTACTGCAACTTTTGCAGAACTTGGAACATCTACCAAGAAATAGGAGATTTTTCACATAGGTCTCTATTTCAGGATCCATTCTCCCTATGTTAGAATTTTAGTGGAAGTTAATTACTAATGAAATAAACCCAGACCCATTCAAACGATACCGCTGCAATGGCCTTTGCTGTAATATAATCAGTGTTTCCGGTTAGTAGTGCACACGCAACTGCACATCAAGGAAGTTGAGTTTAAAACAAAGCAGCGAATGAGTTAAAATCACATTACAGTGGATGATGTTTTCAAAAAATGTTTTTTTTTCTGCAAGAAGCATTTCTCAAGATGTAGAAGTTAGAGGGGAAACTGGTGAATAAGAGACAGGCGCTGCTCAAGAGCAAAAACAGAACAAAGAATTTAGAGAGCTCGGTAGAACAAAGCCTCGTGTTAAAGGTCACAGCAGAATAAGAGGCATGGAAAACAAGCCGGGAAAGAGTAAACTCTCCAGAGCCTGAGGGAGAAGAAATGATGTAGAAGATTGTTTCTTTTTTCTACCCCCCACCTGGAGTCAAGCTGTAATCCAGAAATGAATGCAGAAAGAACTGTGCGATACAGCAATAACAGATAAGAAACGGAAAAAAAAAGACAGCAATAGCAAGAAAGATAATGGGTGAATGCAGAAGGGCTCTGCTGTTCTGGCACTTCACTAACCACACCTTCATTTGACTCTCAGCTGAGATAAATTCACTCAAAATGCTCTACATTTTATTCACTGTGAGAGTTCATAACAAGAGATGGTGTGACTGACAGTGGAAGGGACCTCACACAGTGGCATTGGTAAATATTACATGTATTTGGGAACACAAACCAAACTACTATGAATGACTTCAGTCTCTGACGAGAATTAAGGGAATGGGATGCTACGCATTGCAGTGTGAGCATGGGAGCTGAGATACATAACAGAAGATCCCAAATTTCATAACTGAAAAGGTTGTTGGAAGGTGTCATGAGAGTAATAGGTGGTGAGAGATGTCTGCTAGCACAGGCAATATGAACATCTATTTCATGTGCTGGAACATTTTTACCAAGGTACTTCATCTGAGTTACAGCCTTTGTATTTCAAGAATGCTACCAGGCTGTGCTCATCAAAAAAGACTGTGAAATAAAACTCCAACAGTGGGAGGTCAATCTTATGAATTGAGTTGCCCAGGGAACAATGTAAAACAATAAAGCAAAACACAAATGCAAGCTGTACATCCCTACAAAGAGATAAAATGGAGAAGTACAAGATGGCAGAAGAATTTACTGTATTAGAGAACTTAACTCCAGAAGAAGGCAGTTCCTGATGAATTAGAATTTAACTTCCAGATGTCTTTATGGCATCTTCAGGGGTTAGTGTGAACAGAGAAAATGGAGAAATGATAATTAAGCAAAGAAAAGCCATAAAGAAGCAGCTTTTTTTCTAACTGCTTCCTTTCATTGTTGGATTACAAAATCTGTCAGCTTTCCAAGGCTAGCCCTGTTTTCAAAAGAAAAAGAATAACTGAAATGGCAGTTAAATTAAGAATGTAAGGAGGATCCTAAGGCGTAAGACATTCAAGAATGATCCTTAAAAAAAACCAATCCCAAACTCAACCAAAAGGCTCTCTGTTCTAGTTTTGTAACAGTTCTGAATACATATTTTAGTTTCAAATTGAGATCCCAAGGAGCTTATTTTAGGGATGTATGAGGAAATTTCTGTAACGAACTTTAATCTTAATACAGTACAGTGTCCATGAGAAACCGCAGCTGAAGCTGTAGGAGCTGTAATATAAACTGAAACCTCAGTGTCAGCTGGAATTTCCAGAAGTTTCTACGGAAAAAATGAATTCATTTTCTTAGAAGAAAGGTTATCTGTAACTTAGCTAAATCTATAAACACTGTGCCTCAGAGCAAGATTGTTTACGCATCTTCCTGCTGCAGCAGATAAAATAAGTTGGTTCTGTGCAGAGCTAGTCAAGCGTAATGGGGTAATGAAAACAGACATTATTCAGCCCAATCAAAAACTACTACTCTGAATAATCACCTAGAAGGCAGCCAAAGCCACTGCTGAAACCTATGGCAAAAGCACATATATTAAATATTTCAAGTAAAGCAATAATTAGATTCTTTCTGAAGCAGTAAGCATGCGCTTGTGTTCTAAGAACATTCCTGAACCATTTTGTAGCAGTAAATTTTGTGAATATTGTTAATTTATACTAATGTCATCATCAAAACGTTCTCATGAGAAACAATGTCAGAATATGGGGGATGAATAGTGCTACATAATCTTCATCTTATTTCAAATATCAGAGAATGATAGCCTGCTATCACAGATATCAGCATTCCAGAAGCTTTTCTGTTTTACTGCAGAACATCATTCCATTTTCTCCATTATTTCACAAACCATTTGCCTGTTTTCTGGCCTTGTGCACTGCTTAATAGGCTTTGGCAAGCATACAAGAATTATTTTCAAGAGTGGTGGTGTGCAAAAGCAAAGGCTAATAAGAATAATGAGTTAGTAAAGCATTGTGTGGATGGTGTTGGAGGACTGCAAATGGGATGGTGCTTCCAAAACCTCAAGAGGACATGCAGAAGCTGGTTGTTAAAAATGTAGCTCATTCCTTTATGGCTTTAATACTAATCTCTACCAAGTGTTACACTGACTACCTGCAGAACAGTTTTTCACCTGAACTCACAGTCTTTGAGGCTGAGGGGGTAGAACAGGTGAGCATAAACGGTCATGATGGTACCAAAGACCACTGAGTAGTCACTGAAGAAACCGCTCATTTTTGCTGATCTGAAAAATTCACAACACCCTTATATTGATTATACCACACATAAACAACAGACATTTGTCTCCAAACCCTGAGGATTACTGTAACTTCTTCACAAATGTCACATATTTGCCAGTTGAGTTGGTGGCATTTGTGATATTTCTTCCATGTCAAACACATATAAAATAATCTTTGCTCTAAATTAATTATTTGAACAAGGGTTAATGTTCTGGGTAATACATACTCAAAAATGTAAAAGTATGTCAAGGAGCTTAAAGCTACTCTGCAAACATAGTAGGGGTCAAAAGAAATCAGCAATTAAGTATTAGCCAAATCAGTACAGGGCTCTTTGTGCTGCAGAGAAATGGTTTATTTGGATGCACAGCAAAGTTACTTCCTTCAGGAGATACAAGCAGCACACACACAGTCTTTCACTCTGAACTCAAGTGCCACATTTCGTGCTTTTACACTCTGAGCAATAGTGTTTTGTGTTAGCAAGGGGAGCAGGAAGAAAAGAACTTCAGGGGAAAAAAGTACGTTTTCACATTTGGAAGACACTTAGGACTTCTTCCCAGTTTCAAATGGCGATGCAACTGCCCAAGAAAAATGAAAGGCAGAAATATTAAGAAGTATAATTTAAATATTTTAGACATTTTTATCTTAGGCAAACCAAACCAGATAACTGCCCCTGCTTGTCCTGCCAGTCCCCATCCAAAGCGCTTTTCAAAGGGAGGGTCCGGAGACTCAGACCATGCTTTCTTTTCCTAACTTATAACAGGAAGGAGAGATTGTTCTGGGCTACTGTTCCCAGCTTGATGGGTAGGTTTCACAGGCAGAGACTTTGCCTGGAGCTATGCACTAAGGAAATCAGTGATATCTGCTGGTGAAGATGAAACTCCCTTTACTGGTAAAGGATTACAGAGCTCCTCATCTGAACATTACTTCTCTTTTCCTAGACAACCATATAATTATTGTCATTGTTCTTCTTTAGCCTCTCATGCATACACAGTGCATGATGTTGATTTAGTTTATATACTAAGACCAGATGTTTGACTTCATACTACGTTAACATAAACAGAATATAAGAAATAAGTAAACTTTGATGAAGTATGCCCATTCTATGTCTACCTTGCACTTGCTCATCCTGTAAATTTTAAAGTATCATTTTCAAGAGATTTTTACCATCACTGTTGTTTCCAAAGTCAAGCTGCCACTATAGCAGCAAAGCAAAACCTCTTTATTGCTATATTGAGGAAAAAACATTAACATTTTCAACATTTTTCTGCTAAACTCTCTTCCGAGTCTCAGAAGAAGAAAGATTCATTTGCCAGGAGGAACTCTGCATTTTAAGAATAGTTATAAAAATAATAAAAAACTTCATACTTTCTTAAAAGTCATTTTACACTGATGAAAAGAACTAGGCTATCATTGTCTAAGAAAGGCATAAAGAAAGCAACAGCTGTAAAGCACAAGCTCTACTCACACTCTACGAGTGATGTCCTTCCAGAGTGTTTGGGAAGCAAATATGAAGACTCAGAAAGTATTTTAAATTCATGAAAACATTAGGATAGGAAATACATATACACAGATTATCTAAGACTAACCTTTAGAAAGGCTTTCCTTTCCAACGTATTCATTATGAAAGGAGGAATTGCTGCAAATAAGGAAAAAAAGAAACATCAACCTTGGAGAAAGAGGCACTTTGGTTTAATTTTCTATTGATATTAATACAGTTTTCATAGCCTTTTGTCATTAACTGAGCTTTTAATTCACATTGCCAATTCAAGACACTGGATTGGAATTTACAGAGGTAAATTCTCCCAATAAGCAAATCTCCTAATTTCACATGTAACTGAACCCCAGCTCAGCAACTTGGCACTGGGCAAAGCGCCTACTCTTCACTAAACCACTTCTACTCCAGTGGAACTTGCTGCCATTCCTTTGCTATCTGTGTCTTTCCTGCAAAAGCACTCCAGGAGCAATTTTGCTGCCCTTCAGAGCAACACACAGTAGATATTTTCACAGCAAGAGATGTCCACTTCTCTGTGGAATTTCTTAACAGAAATGTAAACACTGCCTGCATTAATGTAAGATACTTTGGCCTCTAAGAAAAATCACTTACATAGAATTTAATCTCTCCCTCTCACATTAAGAACTGATAATCAGGAGCTGCACGTGACTGCAGTTATTCTTACCCATGCCAGGAGCAGCCATAAGAATCCTTGATATAACCACCTGGGCAATTGCCTGCTGAGCTGCTTTTGATGAGTCACCCAGCCTGTTTCCATTCTCATCCATGACAGGGATTCCAAACTTAATTTCTCTGTTGAATAAGGAATAAAATGAAGCCATGACAGACATGCATTTACTCTCCTTTTCGTCACCTTATCTCTGTCCCCTTAAAATTGTTGTTTCTAAGAATTATAGTTTGCATTTTATTTTCCATGATAACCTGCTTGTGACTGTCCTTGGCACAAAAAATTCCAAAGGCAGAGACAGATCTGGGGGAAAACACGTTGAAAAGCAAGCAGCTGAATATGTGTAACAGCAATCTGCTGCTTGAGCCTGGTTGCACGCACTCTGAGGGGAAGAAAGGAGATAGATGTGTTACTTCTGTATTTCACAGAACAGAGAGGCTCCTTCAAAAAGCAATTCAGAAATGTGGGATTTTCTGGACTGCTCTGGAATTACTCTGTCCTTTCCAGCAGACAAAACAGGGAATACAGATTAGAACTAAACCAGAAATCTTTGTGAAGGCTCCCCTGGGACATTATAGGCTGAGTTTTCATTTCAACCACTAATAACATAATTGAAAGTGTAAATGGATGCACAAAACAAACTACATTTCTGTACCTGTATTATTCCCTACTACATCTTATCCACAAGTGCAAGGTTAGCTGTTAAACTCATTCAGGGGAGTGAGAAGCAGACAGAAGGGCAGATATACTGAGATACATTCCATTTGCTCTACTCCTCAACTTTTGCAAAAGATAAAACATTACCATGGACTGAATTTCAGTGTAAATACATGCTTTATATATTCCCTTTTCTGCCCATAACCTTGTGTTTATATGAGGGTGCTTTTCATTTGTTTTTTTCCCTTTAAAGGGCTGGTAATTGGTTTCCAAGACATAATACTGAAGAACTCTATGGATATTTATCTGAAGAGAATAAGGATGTTCTATTTTATGACTGTTACAATAAATCAATCAAAACAAGATCATCCATGTGGTTTCAGCAAGGTTCTGAAACAAGCTAAAGATATATAATGTGCTTTTACTTAGTAACTTGCTGCTCTAAGAGCTCAATGGCATATAGAATGAGTGATCTTTGTTCTTTTTCATACCTTTGCCTCATTAGTGGAATATTAATGCAGTTAGCAGCAGCAACAGCAGCAAAAGGAACAAACCGTCCTATAAGAGGTGAGACGTGCTGTCAAACACAGAGAGACAGAAAAGGAAGTTAAAAAGAAGAAAATAAATTTACATAATCGTTTTACTTCCCAAGGTCATATTAAATTGCTTCGTGTGCTAATGACAGACCACACTTGTTTCCTATAAATTCAAATGCTGTGAAAACTCACTAGTGGGGCAGAGGTAAAACAACAAACAAACAAGTCATAAATACTTCTCTCAGAGGTAGCAGTGGCATGAAAATAGAAAACACAATCTTAATTCAGTATAATCACTGCAGAGAAGAGTCAGCTTCTGAGCATGCCTGTCAGCAACAGTAAACAGACCTTTACTGTCTCTGCTGGCAAGGTCGCTGCATTGATAGCAGCTGCTCTGCATCTAGAGGCACTGACTATGGAGGCTATTCATCTAGCCAGTGTCTTGTATAATATGAATTACTCTGCTCGGAATAGCCTTTCAAACAATTTATCAAAGCTGTACCATTCCCAGTATATTTAAGCATAAACAGAGGGGTACAAAATACAGTTTTGCTGTTTGGTTTTAATTTGCATTTATTTTTGGGAAAGGATCTATTTTTTTGCCCTGTGTTTTGTGCTTGTTTGAAGAATTTGAGTTTTCTGCATTTAGGAGAGGCATCTCCTTGTGAGTTCTTCAGGCAGTCCAGAGGAGTTGTCCATGTTTGCAGAAGCGATACTATACCTTAAAACCACACCTAGACAGTTTATGGGATAATGAGCTCACACTGTTGTAACTACACATCCACTGCAATTAACTTTTAAACAGGATTATATACTTTGACATGTAAAAAAAGAAATTGCAAAAAAAGGCAACTATTAGATACAGTCTGTATTAACAAAACACAAGGCTGTTAGATGTACCTATAAGGAGGCCAGGCTGTTTGAAATACATATAAAAGCATCTACACAGGGCAAAAGCTTGGGATCTCAAGAAGGGAGCTGTCAAAGGCCATTACAGCTCCACACACAGTGTATGCACACATGGGGCATGTTGTGTGCATATACAGGGTGCTGCACACAACATGCCACAGATACACAGAAGGAGAAATGAGCTATTAGAATCTCATTAAACACCAAAGTTTAGTTACAAATGGGGGGAAAAAATATCAGCAATACCTTTGTTAGTGCATTAAGTCCTAAAGCTGTTGCAACAGCACCTGTGGTAGCAGAAACATAGGCTGTTCCCAGCTGGCTAAAAGAAAAATAAACATTCTTGCATCTGGTCAACATTTACCTCACTTTTAATTACATTCTATACATGTAATCATACCCACCCAAAAAGTTAAAAAGCAGACCTTTCTGTGATACTGCAATGAGATATGGATGGGAGATTCAAATGGACACTTCCCTTTCACTACCACTAAAAATCATATGCAAGCAACATTTTAACATCAAATCTGGTTCTGCTGGTTCTGCATTACTATCTGTTCAGCATTTTCTCATGTGTCTGAATGAACGCCTTAAAGGATTTAGTTCTGTATTTAATTTCCTAATTACTTAAACTAATAAAACCAGCTTGGATTTCTAACGCCATGTTTATGATAGTAATTAAAATCAACTGTACCGAAACCCATACATACAGACCAGGTATGATGCAAACACCCAAATCCAACCCAGTCTGCTCTATAACACACTTTACATACTTCCCAGCTGTGAGGTGTCTGCATATCCTTGAATCTACTGCTTTCTCCTGGACATCTGTAGGCAAGTCAGCCACTAAACCAGAAAGTCAAGCACTGCAATTCCAGTCTCCTATTTATGATTTCTAGCTTTCTGTGTCTATTTAGACTCTCTCTTTGCCTTCAAGTAGAACAAGTACTGTGCAGACCAGTTCCTTGAAGGGTTCTCTTTTTGTAAATAAGCACAATGAGTGGTGTGTGATATACTTCAGGGCACTGAAGAGATGGCAGAGAGAGACACCTGAAGGTCCGCACAAAATACCAACTTAGAAATATCTTGACGTAACACCAAACCAACTTTCAAATGATTGAGCAATGCAACACAGACTACTATTAGATCCTATGTTGTTAAGTGCTTATGATCAAAGTGCATAGGCTTATCTTTAATAGCAGAAATAGAGTTCTCACCTCCATCGTTCTCAGACTTCTCATCTGTGCATATCAAATTACTAATAAACATAGATGAGAAAACTTATCCCTCTATCACCTCAAACTTTAAAGCCCAACCATGTTCCAGGACATCAGAGAACTATTTATAACTCATGGAAAGTATGTGTTTTTGTGTCTGACCTGACAGTAATAGGGGCATCACCGCTCCTGTTTGTGTAATTTACTACAGCATTGAAGGACTGGTTAATCCACTGCCAAAAAAGCACCGCTGGTGTCGTTCTTGAAAAGAGAAATATTAATAATAACCACCACAATAACAGCAATAATAATAATAATAATTGTCATAACAAGAGTTAAGTTGAATCAACAGCAAAGGAAAATTACACGAAATCAAGAAACGCCAGTGCAAGCAGTAATCATGCAGAGGTCCTTATTTATCTGAATGAAGCAATACAGCCCTTGAGGTATTGTCTTGATAATAAAAGTACTTTTACTTTTAAGAATAGAACGTAAAAGTTTTGTAATTAAATACCAAGGTTCACTTCAGACAAAGGTTTGCTGTAATAACAAAAGCATTATAGAAAACCCCTCTATAAAAAACACAGAGAAATAGAAAATACTATAATCTCTAGAATATTTTTTGAGTGCTGTTATTCCTTTACAGTGTGCTAGTTCTCTTTGGAAGCTCCATAAATGACCTAGAGGTAGATTTTAGGACACAGGTTTTATCCTCTCAGTCTTCAAAAAGCAAATATGATGCCGTTGTTTTAATAAAGCCCTGTGGCATTATAACATTCAGTTGCATGTAGAACTGAATTAGAGATTAAAAGACACAACTCCAAAATGTTCCTGATCCACAGACAGCTGGATGCTAGGAGAGTATACCTGGGAAAAGTGTTTCTTTGTGTACTCAGACCACAAACTCTGCCCCCAGTGGAGACACCACTGAAGATTCTTCTCCACCAGAATTTCAGTCAGGAGAACCAGGCCACCAAAAGTAAGTTGCTATTGAAAATTCTTTCTAATCATTAAAATAACTTTAAACAGGACTTTCAAGCTTACACTTCATTAAATTACTTAATAACACAGTTTCAGGAATGTGGTTCTCATTGGAGGGCTGATCTGGAAATTTAGAGTGCTAAAGAAGAAGCAGTAGTTGTGCCAATGATTCTGTAACACGCAAGAAAACAGAGTGGGGATGCTACAGTAGAATATGTACCGGATCTCTGAGGTTAGAATTTCACAAGTATCTCCTCCTCTTTGCCCTCCATACAACTCTCCTACACAGATGGATTCTGGAACATTCAGCTTTGCCAGTTTGAGAAAAAGTGGGATGGTGAAGCAGATGGGCTAAGGGCTTAATTCACAACTACTTCTAGAGGAAACCATTAATTAAACCATTAAGTGTTAGGGAATGCAGAGAGAGAAAAGAAAGCAAAATTTTACCTTTGTAAATAATATAAATCTCCTAAAATGCTATTTTTTGACAATAACATTGATTTCAACTTATCTAATTTGTAGGCAAATGTTTTCTTTGAGATACTACCCTCACTTACCTATAAAAGGTCATCATACAGCCTGTGATAGTCATGTTCATGGGTACCTGAGCTGACATTCGGCCAATCAAGATCATCTTTTCACCAGTGTCTGGGTGAAAGGCTGAATCATAGATATATTTTGCTCTCCACAAGTCATCTTCTGTCAAGCCAGGTGACACAATACCTTGTCTTGGGACAAGTCAGAAAAACAAAGGAAGCCAACAGCAGAAAGCACAACTGTTATAAAATGCTACAAATTCCAGTGACAAATGCCACATCAGAGGATTTTGGGATGCTCATACTAAGTGAATCTAGCCTCATAGTTAGCTTGTAGTTCTTCAGCTTTTAAATGGACTGATGAAAGGAGAACAATCAGAACTCCCAGTAAGGGATATGTTGGCTGAGTCGATATATGCAGTACCAAATTTCTATTTACTCAAACCTGCACTGGATTTCAGAGCTCAGATTGCTGGAGTCATTAGTGTGGAGCTCTGGAGCAAGCAAGAGTCGCAAACACTTGCAAAGTAAATTGTCAATCAATATAATGCATAAGAAGTTTTAAACTTTGCTGTCATATTAACTGATTTCAGAATTTGAAAATGCTATTAAGCATTCTGTATTTCAGAATGCTTCATAAGGGTTCTCAGATGACACAATTTCTCCAGTCATTAGCAAATTCATTTTAAAAAGAAACAAAAGTGTCTCAAGCTCTGAAATATGAAGAGAGTGGTGCAGTGAATACAGTGCTTAAAATATTTCCTTTTAAATACGTAACCATGTACTTCTTATTGACATAGACTCTTTTTGGCCTGCAGTAAAAGTGGTCAATGCCATACCTGTAATCATGCACAATTTTTCTTGCAGTTTCCAGCTGGGCATTAGATAACAAAATATTCCGGGGGTCTGTTACAGTGAAGAAGTGATTGGCTCGTCCAGCAAAAGTGCTTTGGTCCCATCGGGGCTCCTTGATATTAATATTTAATGCTATATTTCCTGACATCTTCAAGAACCCTGTGAAGAAAACACGAAAATTTGCAATTCAGAATTCCATTTATTTCATTATGCACCTATAGCCTGCAAGATAAAAAGCAGTCATGCTTCGAGTACCAAACCAAACATCAAACAGCTTGCACTGGGGTTTAAAGGGAGAAGGGTACATCCTGAAAGCAGATGATGTCAGATATCATCATGGGTTTTAATGAGGTTAGTATTCACCAAAGTAAAAAAGCAAGAACTTTGTTAAATGTGTGCAGAAATGTTTCTGTGTCTTCCCTCTCCCCCCCAAAGATATTTATGTACTATGCCTTTTAAAAGGTAGAGGTATACAGATACATGTACAAATACCTGGGGATGAGGCACATGCAAAAGAAGTACAGAAAGTTACAAATAAATAGCTGTACTAAATAACAGTATCAATCAAAGTATGCTTTATTTCAATGATGAATTACTGTTTGCTGGAAATATAGGCTTGCAGGGAAGAAGAAATTAAGTATTTCAGGAGATGCCTAAGGACCTGCTGCAAAGTGCGCTGACAGAAAAAGTATTTAATGAAATCCATTTCACTTCTCTGGTATAGAAAAACAAACCAAAAATTAGAGACAAACCCCAAACAATTCCTTTTAATAAATGATACTTCTCTAAATCCACGCTTTAGCGAAACAAAGATTATATAACGCAGCAACTTGCAACATTATGAATACGTGACCTGATCTTCTAATGATAACTTCAAAGATGGTTAAAGAACTACAATGAAGGGTGCTGAAATAACATAGTTGTGTATTTACAGGGCCTAAACCCCAGAACATTAAAAATGACTTCAGGATGAGTAAGTTTACTTCAACATCCAATGAAAGGACAGCCCCTGCATAGGACAAGCTATATGAACTTTAACTTTCTTGAGAGAAATTTCTGTAACATATTCTATATTCAATTCTAAACAAGCAAAACCAACAAAAAGCCATCCTCCAAATAATGCTTGTAATTCAAATGGCTGAAGAAAATTGGAGCTATAAAAATTCAGGTGGTATCCCATAGAATTTTAACTGCTTTAATAGGAAAATTATCATCACTATGAGGAAAACTAATACATATGTCGTAAGCTGCCACTAAAGAGTATTTTCATCTTAAGACAAGAACACCATGAAACTGACTGAGATACTTTGACCGATTTGATGAAACTTAGGTGATGCAGAACAGAAAAAACCCAAACCCAAACCCATGAAAAGAAAGTGGCTAATCATGTAAAGTGCCTCCATCATAAAGAAATTTGAGCTTTGTGGGGATAACAGGAGAGACCATTCATGAAATCTGAAGAAGCTGTTGTCCATATCTCAAAGGTAATTACGATTCTTTTCCTCTGCCTCAAGCGGCAAAACCCGGAAGTCTGAAAAGTAAACTTCTACAGAAATAAAGGCTTAAGTCTCCCCATTTATCGTACGCATCAGCTTACAGGAAGGAGGAAGAAACTAATAAATACTTAAAAGACATTATAGAGCAGCGTTTCTAGCAAAAAAAACCACTGCAAACCCAACAAACACTCTACTCCCCGAAGAGTCTGTACTTGAAAGCGAGCTAAATCAGCTCACAGTCATTCAAGGACATGATGCCACTTGTAATTTCTCTCACAGGAACCATGAAATCAGGCTCTCAAGCAGCTGAGGACTGTTTTGTAAATATTCTGCCTTGAACTACTTACCAGTTAGAATTGCTCTTAGAGTGGGAATTATTCAGGGAAAAGACTGTCTTCACTGCATCCACCCAGACTTAGCATTTTTGTACTTAAGTATTGCACAACCATGACTTATTTAGGACTTCAGTGGTTATTATTAATGTGATTTAATGACTATGAAAACCTAGTGGTCACATATTACTTTATGGCATACCATACAACCATCACAGGAAATACTTGTTTTCCTGATACATCATCTGCCAGGAAGAACCACTGGTTCAGATTGCTCAACTTCTTCCCAATGCTACACCTGCTCATGAAGTTAGTAAAAACAGCATGTGCCTAAGCACGGTGGCACTGAACACCCATCACAATTGTAAAGCTGTAAAGATAAGGTTGCAGAAGTGCAGAGTAACTGCACCACACATGCAGATAAGCAATATTTAAAGAGGATTTGGCAAGTACATTCTACTCAGCACTGCTGTATAGTTGAGGCAAAGTCCCACACATGGTAATGAAGAAAGTAACGGACTCCTAGAACATCAAACTTTGAGAATCCTAAAAGGATTAAATAACTAATTATGAAAAGCGTGTATGGGCTTTGGTACACAACATGATTAACAGCTGAATGATGAAATCGTCGTATGTCAGCTATTACTAAATAAATTTAGGAGTATTTATTAGAAAACCCTGATTTGGTGCCACTCAATGAAGATGTCCTTCCTTTTGTACATCTACAGAGAATTAAAGTTTATTTAAGTTAAATAATCAGTTTCTATTATAAACCCAAAGAGTTTGTTTTCATTAAATGAAAAAGACAAAACAAAGCATTTAGAATGTTTATGTTTTATGCTTACCTTGTATTACTTATGACAGAATAGTGAAAATCCAAAGCATTAAATAAGAAAGATCTGTTTTCCGTCAGTCAAGCTCTTCCTTGACAACTATTCTCCAGTTCTGAGATCTTATTATTGAATTTTACACAAACTAAATGAATTTGGTTACAAATCACACAGAAATTTTAACTACGTAGATATTTCTCTGTCTTGCTCTCTAAATTTTCCTGTCATTAGGAGAAACTCAAGAGTTGTACTGCCAAAGCAGAGCTGTTTGCCTTTGCAGTGTAGAGAACAACTGCATAAAACCAAGCTGTGCTCCTATAGATATTGCAGACTTCTGGGTATTAATGAAGTGACAGCACAGGCTGTAGGTAGGACACCAGTGGGATTGCTTTTGCTTTTTCCTGGTAAACTGTATTAAGAACTTAAATGCTCTATTAATCCTTTCCAGACATGTTCAAAATTTCCAGCTTCTATTCCAAGTCATCATGTGCAAGTTAGAGACTCAGAAACTGTGAGAGCTAGTACTGATTTATCGCAATAATTAACACCCCCCCGCAGCTACTCAATAAAGGCATAAATCATTATGAATGCTTGGATAAAGGAAAAGATACTGAAGTATCTCCAGAAAATGGTACTGATAATCTGAAATCACAAGCTCAAGGTTTTCTACACTTCTCTCCATCCACGGCAGTGCTCTTTCTGTATCAGTATGTGAAACTAGGACAAATGACAAGAAAAAGCCAGTTTATACTACTGAAAATTCAGACCTTTTTATGACCAGCACTGAGAACACACAACTCAAAAAATACCTGTACATTGGGGCTGGTAAATTGCCCTGTGGATGCTTCCCTATTGGTACATTATTTGTAGAAAAGTCCAAGTTTAAATATTTATATAATTAAATTATCAATTTCAACAAGACAGATTTAAAACTGCTTAGGATACCTTATGTTAATCTGTTTAAAGCTGTCTAATGAATGCTTAATAAAGTAGTCTGTAAATAGGAGCTCTTTTCTTTTTACTCTGATTGGGATATATACTCCTGATACTTCTGTCTATAAAACCAAGCCTTTTGGTAATAAGAAATCTAAACAATAAGGATCAGCCTTCACTCCAGATGTTTCATGGTTTAATTCAGGATGGTTTCACTCTGTTTTATTTTGCCTGCCCTGACAAGGGTGAACCTTCAGAAAGTAAGATTTACAACTTTCATGTCCTACCTTTAATCCCCTCACCACTTGATCTACACTGTGACCATGCTGATGCTCCTTTAATCATGTGTGCTGATACAACTGACTATCTTAGAAGAAAACAAATGCTGCATAAAGAAGAGAGGCCAGCTGTCTCCTGGATTAGCACGTTGAAGTGGCACAGTAGATCTGTGAACACAAAAGGTCTGCCCTCCCATGCTCCTTCTACAGACTGATCAGTGACCGCCCTGGGTTCCCATTTTGCTCAAATTCAGGATCTGTGGATGCAGGAGGAGTTGGGTGTCATGCACATCTTGAAGCTTTAAACCTACCAAAAAAGGGTTAGTGCTGCAGCAGCAAAAAGCATCTTAGCAGGAAAATGGAAAATGTACATTAATGGAAGACTCTTGGCATATGCTACAAGGGACCATGCTTGCAGTCACTGTGTCTGCTCAGAAGGACAGCTACAGAAAATACTAACTTTGATAATACTAATCTTAAAAAAGATAAAGGATAGTTTATAGACTCTAATCCTGCACAGGCTGAGGTGAGGGCCTACAGGGAGGAGTTATACCACATGCAAAAAGGGATTCAAACTTTAAGTAACAGCTATTTAAATACACAAAACCATTTTCTTCTAAATGATGCAACTGAAATAACTGACTTCCATTTCAAGAATATACATAGGAACAATGCTGTTCTATGTAAGTTTAAACTAGAAGTCATGAAAACTGCAGACAGGGACAGAGCACCAATGCCCACAGAGAAGGAACAGACGACATGCATACAACAAAGTGTAAAAAGTTCAGACACTGGAATAATATAACTTGGAGACACATAAACCTTGCAGTGAAGTCAAAAGGGTGGCTGAGGTTGGCAGTCTTAGGACTCTGAGTCATGGCTCTGCTACAACAGTGCCTAAGACAAGTGGTAAATTTCTGCCTTGAAAACCTACAAGTTTTCCAGCAAAATATTTTTAGACTAAAAACCCTATCTCTCGTATTAAAGAGACTGCATGATACCACTCATTATTTATCAGTCCCTATTATTAAATGATGAAAAGGGAAATAAATCCCACAAAGCAAACACATAAGCCAATAAAAGGCTTCTGTACTTCAAAAGGATCCTCTTATAAAATAGAATGTCCAACTACAAAGTAAAAATGGTGACTGCACAAAAATGGTTTCATCAATATATTCTCCAGCAGCCATGCAGTCATCATCATAGACTGTACCGCTTCTGGTTTTTTAGTTGAACAGTGAGACTGTAAAGCTGCAAGAAGTGGGTACCACATGCACAATTTAAGTTGATGCAACAGTATTTTACCTAGCTGTCACCTTAATTTTCAGATACAATTTTAGAGGGGTGCTGCTGTTTGCATAATCCCTTCAAATATTCAATACCAAAAGCACTGCAGTGAAACTATTTAAGATTTAATTACTATTTTAACTGCAATGCTTTGTCAAGGGTGTAACTCTCCTACCTCCAGTGATATAATTCTCCATATACATTAAATGTGCCCAACATTTAAGTTCTCATTATCTACATATCCATAATAGAATTGTGTAAAGTAAAAATAAAGGACATTTGGGTTAAATCAAATTAAAATAAATCCCTCTGAACCTTGACTTAAGTAGAAAGTTTGCAAAGGGACTGGAAAGTAAATGCACAAATCCTCCAGAACAAAGATAAAAATGTTTGCTTTGTTACAGTCCACTGATGAACGCAAACTTCAACAACAACCTGACACTCAACTGCATATATATAGAAGCATCTAAATTTATTGTTCCCACGTCTGTTGCTGCTCAGTAAGTACCAACAGAGGAGAATTCCCTGTGAAACAGGACAAAACTTTGGATCTGCAGCACCTTAAATTTTAAGGTGAAAAGGTTAGGAGCAAAATTACCCAATCTGATCTTGAAACAATGCTCTTCCTTACACGACTCTGTTAACAGAGGAGTCAGGACACAACATTAATTGTAGAAACACAAGTTACTCTAGTAATTCATACTGAAATGGCACTTTGTGGTGATGTTCCTCATGGGAGGATCAGCAGTACTGGAAAGGATAAACAACAATATCATAACACAGTTAACATCTGTCACGGAAAATATGCAGTAAGGAAGAAAATAAACAACATTCTTGTTTTTTCAAACAACAGATCAGTTAGAAAGCTATTTAATAGATCCACTTGCACCTGTAAATCCTGAAGTTGGTAACAGTCCACACTAGTAAATTAAACCAGTAATAATGGACTATGCTTTCTGGCACATTCATATTATTAAACCCTTTCAGTTTCCTAAGTAGGGTGACTGTACCCAAACTGCCCATGGAGAATGGCAGCTAAATCCTCCCTTGTGCTGCTGGATTGTCTGGGTAAGCATCAGCTGTCCTGGGCAAAACTCTTCCATGCTGTGCTCCAGTAAGTTCACAATACAGGGGACTGCGTTCCCGTGACCGGGAACAAACACTTTGGCACTGTTTAGCTCCCCAGCGCTGACACAGAGGCTTCATTACGCATGTTTTTCACACTGAGGCATATTTTCAGAGTCATAGCTGCAATCGTGTGTTTATAAAGTTTTTTTTTTAAGCATACAACTGTCAAGCTAAAGAAACGGCCATGTCTTGCCATGCACTTGACACCAAAAGTAGAGATGAAGACATGGTTCTGTAGACTGGATGCAATGAGATGTGGTGATACAGACGGCCTATCACAGACAGTGTGGAAATGCACTTCCCCCCAAGGGGTTTAAAGCAAATTTCAATGCCAGCCTCTCCTCTACCATGCTCTCTAAAGCTCCCTGCTCCTGCCTTCTCATCTCTCCCAGTCCTAGTAAGCAGAAAATGAAAACAAACTAAAAAGCACTAAAAAAAGAGCTAAAACGAAGGTCTTCATCTTCAGAAAACCTCTCAACTCCATTCTTTAATAACCTAAAAAAAAAATCTTTAAATTAATAATTCTTTGATGTGTTTTTGTATCCCGTACTTCCAATCAGAAAGCGACACTGAACTGAACTAGAAGCCTTAGTACTAAGCACACCCAAATTTTTTGCCCTCTCTGATCAGATGGAATCATCTTCCAGCTCATGGTCTAATGTTTAATCCTAACACTAACAGGAGGGAAAAAGAGGCTGGAAGAGTGAGAGTGGCCTTTCTTAAAAAAATAATTACATGAAAGCCAGCCCAAAATCTGATCAACTGTTCGAGCAGAAAGGCCACAGGACCAGCAATACCAGGAGACTTTAAACCTGGTTTAAAGGTTAACAACAATGGTTGCAACAATTCCACAAAACACAGATTCAGGAGTTGTCAGGAGTTCAACTCCAGTGATCCTTTTCAAAGTTCACATATTAAACATCACATTGAAGGTCACAAAACCACTTTTCAAACAAAAGCGATAGCCAAAAGAGCAGCAATGAATACTGAATTTATTTCAGACAGCAACATATCACTCAATTTTGAACAACTCAGACATTTGATCATTTATTTTAAACCCTGATGCATGCCTGAATAACCCAGATGGGCACAAAATCTGGGGAATACTGAGGAACTTCAACTCATGCAGCAGTGCTACCTTCCTTGGAATCACTTATATTTTCTTCTGTTACTGACACCTTGTATTTTAACCCAAGCCCTGAAACAATCCACTTCACAGTTAAGAAACTTTGTCAGTCTCCTTCCAGCCTCGAAGCTAAAATCTTATGTGAGAGCAGCAGGCATTCCTCAACAGGTACAAAGGCCTGAATTCTCCTGAGGGAGGATCTTCAGCTAACATCCTTAGATTGGGTACCAGGCAGGGTACTGCCCCAGACTTTATACAGAATTGTCTGTTGCTTTTTGCTTATATAGGGGCCGGAGCCCAGACTCTAGCTTCCTGCACTACAGAAGTGGATTCCATTAATGAGAACAGCCTTTTGCTTCTCTTGCATGCAATTTCAGAAAGTCAGCAAAAACTGAGCTGGGGGAGCCAGAAGTCAACAGACAATTCCTATGTTCAAAAGTGGCACAGAGAATGGTGATGAACATCGTGACATTTCACTTCTTGGTGCCCAACCAACAAACTTCAACTTGCAACCCTCTGTTACAAAGGACATGCTGCAGGCTCCAGCTTGAAAGAGAATTCACATTTGTCTGCATGCAGGAGGGCAAGTGAGCAACCTAGCCAACACAAACACTGAAAGTAAGGGATAACTTGCGTAGTGTCCTTTACCAAGATTTACACCCCTAACTTCATGTATGTAAAGGCGCTCAGGTCAGATCATGATTCACAAAATATCCTAGAGGCAACTAAGAGTTCCTTCTTTGAAAGATGAGATGAGGCTTTTCACTGAAACCCCAGTAAAAACAGAAGGGAACAGCAGCGCCTCTTTCTTACCAGAATCCTAAAGAACAGGGATAGTTCAAAAGTTAGAGCCAGTTGCTGCTGAAAACGTTTCATGTGCTGATTCCCTGGGAGCAAGAAAAAAAACCCACTTGACACACTTAGGTCCCTTAACCTCCACTCTTCAAAGCAGTCCCCTAACAGCCTGGTGCCCTGGTGTCCCAGCACAGGGCACTGCTCTGGGAAACAAGAGACGCAGGCTGGAAAATCTTGAGGCTAAGAAAAATACCTGCTGCTATAAAATGGGTGGCAGAACAGCTTCTTTTCTTCCTTTGACATGTTTATAAACCAAATCCCAAGGTTGCTTGATTGTTTTTGCAGAGCAGAGTTCTTTTGAAACACTTCCCACTCTGCTTTGATAGAGAAATACTTAGGGATTCCATTAGGCCTATTTATTCCTCAGATAACACACTGACCCTTTTTGAGAGTCCTCTGCCTGAACAAACTCAGATTCTCCTTTTCCACAAGCAGTACCCACCCTATCAGCTGCTGTGTTGGCTTAGGAGAAAAGACACAGAATTAACTACCTTCTGATTAGTAGTGGTGGTCTAGTTTCAATGCCAGCCTCTCCTCTACCATGCTCTCTAAAGCTCCCTGCTCCTGCCTTCTCATCTCTCCCAGTCCTAGTAAGCAGAAGTGGTCTAGTCTATCTTAAAACTACAATGCATTGGCAAAGCAACAGCAGAAAGGCAAACCCCACTACCTCCCATATTTTAATTGCTCTGGCAAAGAACACAATGCATGCTTCAGGGATGTCAATTAGGCAGTGTAATTAGTTCAAATGAGAAGCACTAATAGATTTTTAGGGGGAGAAAGCATTTTTGCATGATAGCAAAACAGCAAGTATCAGACTTACTGGGGTCATTAAGCAACGGTATTGCTCTATTTGCACTATGGTTGTTACCACATTTGAAAGGAGCACAGCTGATGACTGGGAGAAGTATGATGCAATGAACTTCCACCAAATGTTAACAAAGCAATTCGCCAAGTTCTCCCTCCCCAAAGCAGCTTCTGTAAGTAAATACCCATTTAAGCAATCTTTGCACTCTGATTTCTCCTCCTGCAATCACAAAACCAAACTGAACGCTGGAGAAAGCAAATGATGGCCACACTAAAAGATACTTCTCTTTTTTTTTTTTTCGCTTATAAATGTACGTCCCACTTGTAGCCTAGCAACAAAAGCAGAGTCCGTGTTAAATGGATGGAGCCTTCTGCTGGGGCTCTCTCCTCAAAGCAGCCATCTTTGGCCTGTAACTTGACGAGAGATTTCATCATTTCCACATTAAAGCTACCTCCAGATGTTAGAGGCTGCTGCACCCAGCTCAGCAGCATTGGCTTTCCATTTCCCACCTCTTCTCCCATTGCGTGAGGTGGATCGCAGGAACGCATCACATACTGGCTGCATCTCTTCGTTACAAGAAATAAAGCTTCTTTGCTGAAGTGGGTTAGTGCAAGCTCTTACTTTATTTCAGTCCTGACTGCTGCAAGCCTGCCTCTGCTCCTTAATTCTGAAATCCCCCCGGGCAAACTGTCTCTGCTCAGGCATGCTCCTGGCCTCTTCTGCAGCTATTCAGTTTCATGTATCTTCTTCTGACAGGAGCCATGCAGGTGATTTTTTAACTGCACATTGGTACAAAGCCAGTCTTTGCCCCCTCCCCTGCTCTCCCAATACCCGTTACAATAAATCATTTATAACAATAAATAAATACTTCTTATTAAAAACCCTGCCTTTGGCTATCAGGTGCCTGACCTCCACATTCTCCACCGTTCCTCCCCTAGAAAGGACTATCCTCCAGCAAGGGATCTGTGCCGGTGCCACACACCACCCTGCGGCACACAGCCCGAGCTCAGGGGACAGTCCTGGCAGGGGGAGGTTTTGGGAGCCGGCGGGAAAGCGGGAAGTTGCTGGATGTGGAAGGAGAGGCGGGACCCGTCGGGACACCCGCACTGCTCCCACTGAGGGGATGGGGCGATGCCCTAAGAAGGGACAGGAGGACACGGGGCTGGGCCTGCGGGAAAGCACCGGGGGGACGTGCGAGGCTGGGCCCCTGCCGAGGGCACTGGGGTGACACTGGGGGTGGTACCGGCGCTGGATCCTCCACTCGCTTCCCAGCCCGCGGCCCAGGCCCTCCGGGAGCCTGAGCCGCAGGGACGCCCCTGCCCGGTCCCGGTCCTGTACTCACCGCGACCGCTACACGCCGCCGGCTCCGCGATGCCCCTCGCCCCGCCGGCCTAAAGAGGCTACCGAGGCCCCGCGAGCGAAAGGCCGAGGGAGGCGGTCGGGCCGCTCCGCTCCGCTCCGCTCCGCCC